>ML806924.1:282439-305236 GCA_009831015.1 Picea engelmannii | reverse complement strand
ACTTTGTGCATTGTGGTTGAGATCGTGGTTTAAATTGCTTCCGCAATAATAGTAGAAGCGATTCTGTATTTAACAAGTTGTGGTAATTGTTAGATCAGGAGAATCGCAGGAATACATTAATTTGTATCGAAATTTCTACAGGGGACAAGGGCATGGACATGCCAGGGTGCCCTGTCCCTTCCATCGTGGCCAATGGGGAAGGAAGTATCCACGGATTGTTGAAGTAAGTCATGCGAAATGACGAAACTTGGAAAATCTAAACCTTATGGTGGTCGGATATGAACTTGACATCACCTTGAGGGGGTGGGTAATTGAAGGTACCCATAAAAGATGGGCACAAACCAACCCCTACGTTGACTATGCTAGGTTGGGGATTATCAATCATCAGGATTGAAGATACCCCCAATGAAGGGTTAGGTCTAGATAAAGACAATTGATCAATGGTCACAATCTGGTCCTCATGTGGAAACAACAAGACCCGAAAAAATGTAGCAACCACTGCTTGCATGGCGTAAGTCCAACTCCTTCCTAACAAGATATTGTAGTCGAGGGACACGTCGACTACTTCTACCTCAACACACATAGTCTTCCCTCCTAACTGAACGAGGAAAGAGGGAATGATACCATGTGGTCGGAATGAATGACCGTCGAAAGCAGTGAGAAGAGTATGTGACAGAGACAAAACGGGCTGGCCAATGGCCTTCCAACATGCCAATGACATAACGCATGTTGAAGTGCCCTCATCAACCACTGTGCGGAAAATGTTCCAAGCAAAATTTTTTGTGGGGTGAGCCACTACTATCTGAAATACTATGTGGTAAGGAAAACGAGGTTTTAAGTTGGTTGTATCCAACATGATTGTACCCGGATTACAAGTCTCGGTAGATCCTAAAGTGACTAACAAAGATTTCCTCTAGGAAGTCATATTTGGAGGACCTCCAAAGAGGACATCGCACAAGGGGTTTGGGACAAATCCTCCACCAAAAAATAGTTTTGGGCAGCCCTTGCATTAGGGTTGTGAGAAGCTTTCTTGAACGCACCTTTTGGGATGCATGGCATTGTTTCACCCAAATTATTCTTTATTTGGAGAGGAAGACATGGGATTTCGGCTTCTTTTCCCTTCTCAGAAGTTCTTGGTTTACTATATTCATGCACTCTAGTCGATATAAAAGCATCACCTTTCATCATATACACATTCACGGATGCAGGATTATTCGAAGATGGAGAGGGTCCTTGACTGCCCCCTTCCGCGCTTGTAGAGGCTTGGGTTGGGTTTTTCCCATGTTGAAATGGATTGGTTAACATGGAAGGCTGTTGCGGTGTAACAAACTTTTGGGCCTCTGTAAGATGAGGACATTGGTGTGTCAGGTGGTCTTCTATGCACAGGTTGCACAGGTACCTTGCCTTTCATTTCTCAGTGTTCTCCCCGCCAACATTATTAGTGGGTTTCTTATCCCCCTTACCCTTCTTTCATTGATTTTTCTTTCCTTCAGGCTGTTGGGTGGCCTTTGGATTTTTTGATTGCACTGTGTGTACATTCGACGTTTGGGTAGGGGAAGAATCCAAAACAGTAGTTTGGCTGGCCGTTGTGTGTTGTATAGACAATTGCTACAATTTCTTCGTCAGTTTCTCAACGGGCTTTGTTTGTGCCGAACCAACAATACCATCGGCATGTGGTCCAACTCTCTCTATGGTTTTATCAAGTATTGAGCATGGCGCATCTGGAAATATCTCATATAATAAACCAGAATGAGAGTAGATTAGCTCAAGCTGTTGAGCTCTGATGATGGCATATTCTTCAGAAAACACTCCCGACGTTGTGACGTCTTTGGATAACTGTGGGACCAAATGCTTAAGGAACCACTCGAGCAGGAATGCTGGTGGGATTGGCACCTTAATTAAACTATTCTAGCATCTTCATTCTCATATGTGATCAGAGATATGGTCTGCTTTTGTCTGTGCGAAATTGGCCAGCAATTCTGTGCCAGCATCGTATCTCATAGGTAATTGGAAATGGTTAAGGAAAGCCATTGCCAATTCATGGAAGGAAGAGTATATTGAGCGGTCGAGCTTAATGTACCATTTCATGGCACTCCCAATGAGAGTACGTTGAAATAATCACAACTTCATGGAGACGTCTTTCAAAGAGTTAGATGAGTACCAAATATGGAAGGTGATCACATGATTTCCCGCATCTTCGTTAGGCTTGGCTTCGAACTTTGGTATGTCTGAAGGAAACTTCGTCAGCATAGGGGGCCAACGCAGATCATCACAGATAGGGTCATTCAACAACCTTATCAAGTATGGCAAATGCAAGGTTTCCAGGAAAGGTAGTTTGGGTTGTTGGTGATAACCATGGAAAAAGGGACCTGGAGTTTGACTGGCACCAGGTTGCCAAGAAAAGTTTGGCTGTTGGCCTAGGTTCTGGTAAAAACCATGGCCATGACCAACGTACGGGTTCTGGGTGTGAGGAGACATCATCAACTGATTCCCAAAATAGGACGTAGATGGTTGGGTGTGCATTACATTCGGAGGACTTTGGGAAGGGTTGCCAAATGTCGATCCCATGGGCATATGCATAGTACCTTGTTTGGGGTTCCATTGGTTCTGAAAATAATTTCCCCAGATTAGCATTCTTGACGAGGGAACTGATCCCTACCAAGAATTCCAAGGTCTTGATGTGGAAGTAGTTCATGGGTTTGCCCCCTGTGTAGGAATAGTACCCTGCATAGGAATAGGTTGTCCGTAACTGGGGTTGCCCCCAGTCAGGAAAGCAGTTGATGAGAAAGAATTTTACCAAACACATCGAACAAATAAAATGGTGTCAAACCTACCAACATATTATGAGTGGGTGGTCCTTGACTCCCTGCTCCAAATAAACTATGGTGTGTGGGTGGCCCGGTGGATTGCTGGTGGGTGCCACTAAGCGAAGGGGACGAAGGAGGTATATGACCTCCCCTGTAAGGAAAAGTGTTAAAAGAAGCTGAAGTTCCCCCCATGTGTCCTTGTAGAGGAGCGTTAGAGCTCCTTGCCCCTAGACCTAAAGTCTGTAAAGTGGAGTAGGAAATTACAACACTTGTACCTGAGCTAGGCATCTTGTATGAGAACGGAGGGCCTGTTGCACTCTGTGTAAAAGGGGCAGTGGCCGCAGCCATAGACAGGATGGGACCACTGCTCGAGGTAGATGCGGTCAAGATCATGGTGGCTTGGACCAGTGATGGTGGGTTAGGAGGTGGAATATCCCCTGTGGTGACAACTGTAACAGGAATTGAAGAATTCCCCAAAGAAGTGGCAACATTTGTTTCCATTGCTGTGTGCGACACTATCTGAGACTCGTAAGGGCGAATCTGTACGATGATGGGTGCTAAAAGATCAGTGGTTGGGGTTCATATGGACCAAGAGATTTTTCTCCAAGGTCTAAAATGGTCATTTCCCCCAGATGTTGTTCAGGTATAGTTTCCTATGACCCGATCGCTTCAAAAGACCCTTGTTGGTCTATATTTTGCCTTAGTGGTGGTAGAGGTGGCTCCAATGTAACCGGTGATAGGCCTAGAATCCTTCATGACTGGCGAAGCTCATGATCCTCCACTGTGTGAGAATATCAAAGACACACTAGGGCTTTCTATTCATTCAAAAAACAACACACACTAAAAGGGTCCCTTCAAGATAAAACAAGCAAACACTAAACTAGTTGGAAGAACAGTTACAATAACCAACACTAGAGAAACTTACCGGTGCAAGTGCAACTCGAACATGGAAGCACCCTCTAGGTATAATCTGCAAAGTGTGTCTTGATGTCTATCCTAGGTACCGCGGTATACCCCCACAGTCACCTGTGTATGTCACTAAAAAGATAGGCAACTAGGTTGCCAGCGCGCAACCAGTCACCAGGCGGGTATAGTTGAAAGTCGGGTAGACCACAATGAGCAGGGTATCGAGCCTGAAACCTATCAAGGGTATCGAAGGCAAGTGGTCTGGAAGACAATTGAGGACCTCGAACAAATTTGAGACACACGAAGCTCTGTGGCAAATGAAATCGACGGAATCCCAAGACAAGCCCTCTATATGTGTTCTCCACTATGATTAGTCTAGCTTTGGAGGGGTTATCTCCGCTACCTTTTCACATGTGACCTCATGTTTAGCCCTTGTGTTAGAGGGGGATATCAAATAACTTTCATGATACTAGACTTTGACACTCCCTAACTCAGACTCCAATGCTTGTTTTAATGGCCTTGAAGAGTTTCCTCTCCAACCTAATTCAAGGCCCTAACCCTAAACTAGTTTGTTGACCCTACAAAGATAAAAAGTCTAATGAATTTTAGATTTAGCGTTAATTTTTATGGCTTGTCTTAAGTCAAAGGTTATGAAAGTGAAACTAGTGATGTTTGAAAGACGAAAGCAAAATAAACAGAAAGCTGGAAACAAAATAACTTCTCTTGACTCAGATCTTAAACAACTTTTCCACCTAAAAATTTTCTAAGATATTTGAACAACAAACTCAAAGCATGATTTCACTCGACTACGAGCTACTTATGATCTAAGTAAACCATTAAGAACTTATGAAAGAAAATACTTTTCCCTGGTTACTAATGCAAAACAACACTATTTAACCAAACAAAGAAATTTTTTTTTTTTTAATTTGAATGCTCACAAAGAAAAAAGGAAAAATATCAACAAGTAAAAACTAAGAAAACTTCTGTCCTAAGCGCAGATCGCAAAGAGTCACTTTAAAAATCACACACAAGCAAATTAAAACTGGACTCTCACACTTGTCTAAAAACCCTATAAAAAGAAAATTTTGAGGAAAACTTCTTAATGAAAAAGAAAGATATTGTTGTGATCAAACCTAAGTTACTAACTGCTATGACAGAGACCCAAAAACCTAAGAGGTATAACTCTTGTCAAAGGAAAGGATGACTGCCTCACCTTCAACAAAAATTTTCTCCATAGGCACACTGCTGACAGTTCAACAACAAGCATGTGCACACGAGCTATGTAAAGTCAGGGCACATCTACACACGTGCTGGACTTATACAGGCCGTGTGTATCTTTGAAACTCTAAGACAAATGAAAGGACAAACAATCCAGCCCAGGAAGAGACTACTAGTACTGAGAACTAGGATCTCTTGAAGACTCAGACACTTACTTTAATAGAAAAAAGAAAACAATTCAAGGAAAACTTCATAGAACAAACCAATCTAAGGTGAAAGCTAAGCTATAGACTACAAACAACAAAGACTAGTAAGAGTTCCAGAAAACCCCTAAGAAGGATTATTTCTGACAGGGGAGAAGATGACTACCTCTCTAAAAGAAAAATTTTGGAATCATACCCGCCACTGACACTTCCTCAGCTAGTGTGTACACGTGAGTTGTGAGAAGGTAGGGTGTGGGTACACGTGTGCAGACCAAATACAGGCCACGTGTACCTCTGTGAGTCTCGGAAAAAAAAATGCAGCAAGCAAAGAAATAGAGATAACTGTCATGGAAGACCAGAATCTTTGTTAGCTCAGACTTTTGCAGAAACTTTAAAAACAAGAAATGAAACTAGTTCTTAAAAATACCCAAGAAAAAACATTCCCAGAAACCCTAGAGATCCCCAGTATGGTGGCCAATTCTGTTGTGGGTGGGAAATCCCTCCTACGGACTAGCACTAAGGATTTTATCATGCATGCAAAAATGACCTAAAGATTCTTACTTTTTACCATCATCCCATGCCTAAACCCCCATTACTCATATGTAAATACAAGGCTCAAGATATTAAGTTGACGTATCTTATTTTTCGTGTTTGATGTCGACCCCTTTTTGCACTTGGTCATTCTTTGATTGCAACTCTCCTCCCAATGCTGACCTGCATTCACTCAAGACAAACAAATAACTCCACATGCATTTGATCTATGAACTAATGGATTAGAGATTTAATCAATCATACAATCAATATTCCAATAATGACAATCTTATATGGCGGGACGGGAAAATAAATTCTTTTATTAATGTCAAAATGATACCTTACAATGATAAAGTCAGCTACTGCTCCTCGATCTTGGTCCTGGGCTCTTCTCCCACTATCTTCCAATTGCTTTTCTCTATACTTCTCTTTGCACAATGATGGCTAAAGGTTGGGATAAATGGAATTCTTAATTGGGTATAGTTTCTTTACTATGATTCTCCTCTTTTCAAATGGGACCCCTAACCCTTCTTTTATAGGCTAGACGAAGCTAGGTATTTGGTTGAGTGACCGGCCATGCATGGCCGAAAGGTTTAGTTAACTTACCCAAAGTCGTGTGTTTTGTCAACAACTTTCCTTTTTTCGTTCTTTTGTAGGTACATGCGGGTTTTTTTGGGTCAGCTAGCATGTACACGCGTGCAGTAATGGAGAAGGGTGTGTGGGCCTTTATAAAAGGGATTTTTAAGAAGAGTTTTTCAACAGTGTTTTGGAAAAGAAGGAATCTGAGATGGCCTAATGCTAGGTAAGCATGTTTGGTGCAAATTAGGGTTATAACACCCCTATGTTCTCCATATACAACCATAAGGTGGCTACGACCACCTGTCCTTGCCTTGTCCAACCACCCTGACATATAAGTAGAATGATGGAACCATTGTCACACTATCATTGTGAGATAATTGTTGTAAACATGTACCAATCAACCTATACCAATAACCTGAACCATGCATCAACCATGCATCAACCTGTACCTCAATCTGTAATCAACCTGTACCATAAACAATTACATCAACCATGCACCAAGATCCAACTTGTATCAAATAACCTGTAATCAACCTGTACCATAAACAAGTGCATCAACCATGTACCAACCTATACCTCAACCTGTACCATGAACAAGTGCATCAACCATGCACCAAACATGTACAAATAACATGTCACAAAAAAATGTCCAAACAACCTATCACAACAACCCATCTCATCAATCTTATCAACTAAATCAAATCTAGTAACCAAGATCAATCACCAAGACAACTCTCAAAGACGTGCATCAACCAAGCATAACACAACAACTAATAATCATCAATTTCATCATCCAAATCTGATCTGATCACATATACCTCAAGCACTATACCACAAGTCTGTACCTCAAACCATGTGCTAGAACCTCATTGTTATACAATCTCTATCTATACCAATAACTTCAACAACATACGTCAACCAAAATCCCTCAAACATGAACCAATATTAAACTTCAATAGATTTGCCTCAGATCAACTCTACAGCAAGCCATAAACTTCCAAGAGGTCATCCAACATATTTTCAAGGGAAAACCTCAACTTGATTCATAAATTCAACACTAAAAATATGAGAACCATACCTTTTTTTTCTTCTTCTAGCATTTTGTTGTCGCGGTTTCGCTATCGCCAATCCATTGCCACGATTTTTTTGTTGCACTTTTTCTCTTGCGGTTTTTCTGCTGCACTTTTCCCGCCGCACTTTTTCTTCCGCAGTTTTCCTGCCACACTTTTTTTGCCACACTTTTCCTGCCGCACTTTTTCTGCCACGGTTTTCCTGCCGCACTTTTCCTACTGCACATTTATGCCGCACTTTTTCTATTGCAATTTTTCTCTATCAATAATACCTACCCAAATAACCTTTCACAAAAATAGATATTCAATGATATTCAAGTATGATTTGAATGAGAGACCCTTGCCTCTTATTTATACTTTTATGTAGCTTCCTCAAGGGGTTACCTTCTAACTATCTTAACCCACTTTCCTTATTTTAGGGTTAACCCACTTATAACCACTTGTCCACTTAACTTAACCACTTTCCATAATTACTAAGTTCTCCATTAAATTTATTATTTAAATAATTTATTTTGCATCCTCTTTGAATTATAGTACACTCATCACTTCACTTTATTATTTAGATAATTTCTTCTTTGCAAACACTTTGACTACTTTGACCTTTTGGGGCTTCTAGATGACTCATGAGGGTTGTCCAACTTCACATGGCCATAACTCTCTAATCATGAGGAGTTATGTGGCGTTCCACATACAACCAGAAATGGAATGGCATGTACTATCCATCTAGAATAGTTCTACCTGAAAATATATCAAAACTCATACCATTATCCATCAAACAAACTTGGGTCCATTACCCAAACCTTTGGGCTATCGAAATTCGCTACCTGATTTTATTTAAGGGTTGACATCAATGACAACCAACCCAATTAATCAACAATATCCCCCTTTGGCATTGTTGACAACACTCTGATGCAATACTAAATTCATGTCATGCAATACTGAAGTCATATCACTCATGCTCTTCCTGTGACCATCGCTCCCCCTGGAACCATCGCTACCCTTAATAAAACTCTTCCTGAAACTGATCTCCCGACCTGAACTGTCCTATTTATGGTGTTTCCTCGTGTAAATCTAATACATATAAAATAAGCATTCAAAAGAATTCATTTTGGAGTAGAAATTAATCTGAGTCTCTGGCCAAGATACTCAAAGGCTTCCCATGGAAACGGTTTTGTAAAGATGTCTGGCACTTGTTCTTTTGTGTTCACATATTCAACTCTGATGTTCTTCTATACTACCTGTTCCCGTACAAAGTGATACTTTATTGGAATGTGCTTCGTCTTGGAGTGCATCACCGGGTTATTTGAGATATTGATGGCGCTTGTATTATGATAATAGATTGGAATGGGCTCATCATACTCAACCTGTATATCTGTCAAAGTTTTTTTCTTCCATAGAACTAGAGTACATCATCATGCTGCCTCAATATACTTTGCTTCAGTTGTAGATAAAGATATTCATGATTGTTTCTTTCTTAGCCAAGATACTAAACACTCACCCAAGTATAATGTTGCTCCACTGGTAATTTGTCGACCATCAATGCAACCCGCCCAATCTACATTTGTGTAGGCAATAAGTGATAGATCCTTTCCTTTTAGATACCACAATCCAAACTCTTTTGTTCCTTTGAAATATCTAAAAATCCTCTTCATTTCTAAGACACATGATTCTTTTGGTGTTGCTTGAAATCGTGACACCTGTCCAACTGTCTGCATTACATCTGGTCTAGATGCTGTCACATATAGTAAGCTACCAATCATTGACATGTATTACTCTAGTCTGTAGACTTTGAATCATCATCTTTGTTGAACCTACAACTAGTTTTCATAGGAGTGGTAACTAATTTGCAATCTTCCATTATGAACCTCTTTATCCTTTCTCTGATATACTTAGTTTGAGAAAACATTCCTTGGTTGTTTTGATGTATATGAAGACCCATAAAGAAGGATAGTTCTCTGAGTAATGAAATTTCAAATTCATTTTGCATATCCTTTGCAAATTTTTGGCTTAACCTGCCATCATTGCTTCTAAAAATAATATCATCAACATAAAATTCAATTAATAAAATACTATCTTCAGTTACCTTGATGTAGAGGTTGTTGTCTGAACTTCCTTTTCTGAACCCTGCCTGTCGTAAATATTTATCCAGTCTAGAGTACCATGCTCTAGGAGCTTGTTTTAGACCATACAATGGCTTCTTCAATTTGCACATGTAATCTATGTTCTCTGACAACTGAAATCCTTTTGGTTGTTCGATGTAGACTTCTTCTTCATCTTATGCTTCTTCTTCATAAATTTGTTCCATTAATTCATTTTATTCTTCCTTTAATTCTTGTCCACCTGTTTCATCAATTGTTACATTGATTCTTTCCACAACTTTGTTCAACCTCATATTGTAACACTTGTATGCTTTCCTTGTACTTGAGTAACCAACAAGTACTCCTTTGACCACACGAGAGTCAAACTTTCCCATTCTGCCACCGTCTCTTTTGATGTAGCATTTGCTTCCAAATACTCTTAAGCTCTTCACATTTATTGGTCTTCCTTTCCATAGCTCGCAGGAAGTTTTGTCATTGTTGTTTATGAGCATTACTCTATTTTGAATGTGAACTTTTGTATGCATTGCATGTGAACAAAAAATATCTGTCAATTTTGAATCCATTAGAATTGTTCAAGCCATTTCCTATATAATTATCATCCATTATGATAATGTTCCTTTGTCTCTGAACCACTCTCTGAACCAATATATGAATCCATGCTCTCGTCCACTGTCATATATCTATCCAAACCTGTTAAGTGTTCTTATGAATCCATCTTTGTCCATAATGTCCAAGACTCTACTGCACATTGTCGATAATGTTGACCCATGTATCATTGTACTATCATGAAGTATTCACTACTACAAATGATTGTACTTATGCTAACCGATTTCTCTAGATTTGTCTATTCAAACTCTGTAAGCTTCTCGAAGGATGGTTCTTTGGTCTGTCATAGCTATCGCATAGACTCTGCCTGTCTAATATTCATGTTACCTGGGAGTCTCTAAGTCGGATGGCTCAGAAAAATTCTTGCTCTGATGTGTATTCATCATCATCTTCATTGGTAGATTCATCATCTCTCTGATATCTGACTTCTTTCGTTCTGTCAGTGGATTCATCTTTCACTACAATGTCTGAAATTACAATCTTTTGAACATGTTCCTTATTTACTCATCATTCTTTTATTTCAGTTGTTTTCCAAACCTTTCTGTATCTGACATCTTTCTTTTTCTTTGAAGAATTTTCTTCATCTCATTTTATTGTTAATCTTGTGATCTCTGGGACCTGGTCTTTATTCACCTGTTCTTCATGTTTTCTTATCCATAATTTCTTACATTTGATATCAGTGTTCTCTTTCATGGAAGTATCGATCATGCTTTTACAATCACTAGCTATGTATCCATAGCTATGACATTTGTAACATTCAATGTTACGTGGGGCCACATACACATTTCTTGCTTGAACATTTTTTTTATAATCCATGCAATCTGCAACCTTATGTCCAAAGTTAGTACAATAAAAAAAATGACCATAAAATAAATTTGCATACCTGGGAGTGAATGATCCTCTTTGTGGCATAGTCCTTTTGAATTTTTTCCTTGACTGATCATGATCATGATTGAATCTTGTTTGTGTCTTGAACATGGATGGTCTTTGTAGGGTTTCAAAATAGTCCCTATTCTCACTCCATTAATTCACTAAAACCTTCACAATTACTTCCATTTCACCTTCATATCACCTTCATTACACCTCCACATCATTACATTTACCTCATTTGGGTTATAACTATGCTTTTCCAAAGTTGATCAATTCTTAACATTTTTAAGTGGATTTGTGGTTAAACTTTAGAAAATAATATGCTTATACTTATACCTAACAATAAGTTTGTTAACATGTGTAGGTACAAAAGAATCTTCCTAGGCACCTTTATGTGGCACTCTATGTTCAAATTTGAATTTGAGGAGATCATGGAGGAGATTATTGAGAAGATCATGGAGGATATCATGGAGGAGATTATGGACCTCATGGAGAATATCATGGAGGATAGGGTTATGTGTCTAGATGGTTGAGAGATGTATGGAACTAAAGAGAGATTAGTGGATCACATTTATGAGTTTGTTATCATAGCTCTTGTATAAATAGGAGTGTTACCTCCTTCATTTGTAAGCTTGTAATCCTAGAATTAGAAAGAATTGTAACCTTAGAGTTGGTTTGTAATGGAGATTTTGAAATAAAGAATCATACTTTGATTTTTCTTCTACATTTGAGTCTCCTTTGAAGTGGTGTGCTTTTGGAGTTATGGAGGGCCCCCATGGCCTCACTTGCATGCTGATTTTCTTATTTTAGGTATAACTTAATTTATGTTTTTGTTTGATTTCAACTTTTAAAGTTTTGTTAAATGTTCTAATACTGTAAAGATCTTATTTGAAAGTGTTTTTGTAAGAGAACCATAAGATCTCAGACAATTATTAGATTTAGGTTTGTTTCATTTCAGCTTTTAAGTTTTGTTAAATGTTCTAATATTGGAGGAGATCCTAAAATTTAGGTGTTCATGTAAGAGAACCTTGGGATCTTGACAATTGTTAGATCTAGGTTTGAATAGTTGTTGAAAGAGATTTTGATGAATATGTTCTTGTAAGGGAACTTTAAGATCTCGGACATATTAGGAATCTTTCTAGATCTATGTATTTTAGGTAGCGCTTCTAAGTTTACCTTCCCGGGTTGACATTAAATAAACTCTAATTGACATCATCAATTAGACCCAACAATCTTCTTGAAGATGTATCTTCCATAGTTTTCTTAGATTCTGGTTGACCATGATTCCTTCCTTTGAGTACTTCTTCATAACTCTTTCTATTTTCTTCATTCTTCTTTTCTAGCAACCTAGAGTGCTTCTCTTCATTCTCTATAACTGATGTGGATGTTTCTGTCTCTTCAACATTCTTGTTGAGCTTGATGATTTTACTTCTCAATGTGACAAATTCTTCTTCAATCTTCTCAACCCCTTCTTCTTTCTTAATTATCTGAGACTTCATGACTTCTTCTGTTCTTTTCGCTTCTTCAAGATGAATTTTTAATTGATTATTTCTTCTTCAAGTCCTTTCTCTTCTTGACCAAACTCTACCTCAAGCTGGTTTATATTGTTAGTTCTTTCCTTAATATGATATGTCAATATATTCTCTCTCATTTCTTCTTCTTTCTTTTGTGCTTCTATGTTGGCTTCAAAATATTGCTTTTGATATTCAATATTTTCTTCGATCTTTCTAGATTCTTCTAGTTGAGTTCTTAAGTTCTAGACGACATGTTGGGCTTCTTCAAATTTGTGAACACTTTCCTTTTGTTTCATCAATTCTTTCTTGAGTGACTTGTTTTCTTCTCTTAGTTCATCTAAAGCACTAATAAATTATGCTTCATAATTTTCTTCCTTTTCAATTAATTTTTTTGTCTCATTTCCTTCATGGAATTCTATTTTAAGATGTCTGCGTTTTTCACAATTAAATCAAAACAACACACCTCTAGTGATTATGTACTCTTCATCTTCTGAATCTATTTGACATGGTGAACATAATTCTTCTTGATATGTATTTGCATCTTCTTTGCATTTTTTGAATCTGTGATGTGTGAAGAATATATGTCATGTAACTTATCCCAATGTTCTTTGGTTGATGAACATTTACCAACCTTTTCTCTTACCAGATTAGGTAATCCTTCCCAGATGAAATCCATTTCTATTTTTTTATTATTCTTCAATTCCTTCTTGGTTGTAGTCTTTTCTCTTTTTGAACTATCATATCATGTAACAATTGATAGACAAATATAATGTCAATGTGCTTGTAAAAATACTTTCGTCCTTCTACTCCACATCTCATGCTTAAAACCATTCTGACCATTAAAAATTGGTACTCCATTCTCAGAATAATCCATGATCTCCTTCCAATGGTTAAATTGTTTCCTGAAGGAACCGACTCTGATACTAATTGTTGGATTATTGAGAGGGGGGGTGAATCAGTAATATATCGATTTAATCTTCTTTCACCATAAAATGCAAGTGTTATATCAATGTAGCATTATCATCCAATAGTTGCAGGGTAAATAAACAATGAATAAATGAGAAATCACACACATACATAGTACACTAGTTTTTTACATGGAAAACCAAAACGGGAGAAAAACACAGAATGTTTTTTCTTATATGTCTTTAAGAATTACATTCATTGGAAGCACCAACTTCCTTTGTTTTCCAGCTGCAACTGGAAGTAGGCTCCAACCCCCTAGTTTCTCAAGCTACAACCTAAGGGAATCTCCAACTCCCCAATTCTCTGGCTATAACTAGAAGGAGGCTACAACCCCCTATTTTCTCTGGCTACAACCGGAAGGTGGCTACAACCACCTGTCCTTTCCCCGTCCAACCACCCTGACGTATAAGTAGAATGATGGAGCCACTGTCACACTATCACTGTGAGATATATTGTTGTAAACCTGTACCAATCAACCTGCACCAAACAACATGTACCAATAACCTAAACCATGAAACAACCATGCATCAACCTGTACCTCAACCTCTAATCAACCTAAACCACAACCAAGTGCATCAACCATGCACCAACCTATACCAAACAACTTGTAATCAACCTATACCATAAACAAGTGCATCAACCATGCACCAACCTATACCATGAACAAGTGCATCAACCATGCACCAAACCTGTACAAATAAACTGTCACAACAACATGTCCAAACAACCTATCACAACAACTTGTCTCATCAATCTTATCAACCAAATAAGATCTACTCACCAAGATCAATCACCAAGACAACTCTCAAATATGTGCATCAACCAAGAATAACACAACAACTCATAATCATCACCAACATCAATATGTGCTTCTAATAATATACCAATACAAGTATGCTACATCATCCATAAACCACGTGTCAACAATACTACTAACAAGTGCCTCCAACAATGTACCAAGTATGTACCAATCGTGTATCAAATACTCATCAACTATGACTCATCAAGATGTACCAACATCATCAATTATACACCTCATGTATGTGCCAACTCATCAACTACTTGTCTCAACCATGTACCCAACATGTACCTCAACCAAAACCCCTCATCAATTTCATCATCCGAATATGATCAGATCACATATACCTCAAACATTATACCACAAGTATGTACCTCAAACCATGTGTTAGAACCTCATTGCTATACAACCTCTATCTGTACCAATAACTTCAACAACATACCTCAACTAAAATCCCTCAAACATGAACCAATATTAAACTTCAGTAGATCTGCCTCAAATCAACTCTACAACAAGACATAAACTCCCAAGAGGGCATCCAACATATTTTCAAGGCAAACCCTCAACTTGATTAATAAATTCAACACTACACATATGAGAACCATACACTTTTTTTCTTCTTGTAGCTTTATGTTTCTATGTTTTTTCTGTCGCAAATCCACAGCTGCGATTTTTCTGCCGCGGTTGTTTTGCCACACTTTTTTTGCTACGGTTTTTCTGCCGCACTTTTTCTTCCGCAATTTTCCTGTCGCACTTTTTCTGCCACACTTTTTCTGCTGCAATTTTTCTACCGCACTTTTTCTGCCGCACTTTTCCTGCCACACTTTTCTTCCACAGTTTTCTGCCGCACTTTTTCTGCTGTACTTTTTCTGCTGCAATTTTTCTCTATCAATAATACCTGCCCAAATAACCTTTCAAAAAAATAGATATTCAATGATATTCAAGTGTGATTTGAATGAGAGACCCTTGTCTCTTATTTATACTTTATGTAGCTTCCTCAAGGGGTTACCTTCTAACCATCTTAACCCACTTTCCTTATTTTAGGGTTAACTCACTTATAACCACTTGTCCACTTAACTTAACCACTTTCCATAATTACTAAGTTCTCCATTAACTTTATTAATTAAATAATTTATTTTGCATCCTCTTTGACTTATAGTAAACTCGTCACTTCACTTTATTATTTAGATAATTTCTTCTTTGCAAACACTTTGACTACTTTGACCTTTTGGGGATTTTAGATGACTCATGAGGGTTCTCCAACTTCACATGTCCGTAACTCTCTAATCGTGAGGAGTTATGTGATGTTCCACATACCACCGGAAATGGCATGGCATGGCATGTACTATCCATCTAGAATAGTTTTACCTGAAAATATATCAAAACTCATACCATTATCCATCAAACAAACTTGGATCCATAACCCAAACCTTTGTGCTACTGATATTCGTTACCAGACTTTCTTCAAGGTTTGACATCAATGAAAACCAACCCAATTAATCAACACTCAGTACCTCGTCAAAAATGTCTAGATGAGGAGTACACATTATGTTTGACCTAGTATTTTCCTTCAGCTAATTGATAGGCACTGTTGGGCCAAAAAAAATCTTTAGGGCCTCAAAACAACCCCAAAATTTTGGGACCTAAAAAAATGTAGAAAAAATGCCAAGATGGAAAACTGTGTTTTGAGCTAGTGGAATAGGTGGGTGGCCACCAATATCCACCTGGATCATTTGAAGCCTTAATAAACACAAATTTCACTTTGTTTGCCATCAATAACCTCATCTCCTATTAGGCACTGTAGAGTATCCTCCTAGTGTTCACTAAGGTTAGAACGATGTATTTGTTACAACTTACATGTTTATTGTTTGTTTTATATGTCGATGATACATGGTCATTTCATGGTGGTTTCATTATGCTACTAGTGACTATTGCTCTATGTTTAGTATATTCTCCTATTATTTATGATTTCCCATGTTATTGGAAATGATATTT
Organism: Picea engelmannii; assembly: GCA_009831015.1. Taxonomy (NCBI): domain Eukaryota; kingdom Viridiplantae; phylum Streptophyta; class Pinopsida; order Pinales; family Pinaceae; genus Picea; species Picea engelmannii. Next base: position 289,073 of record ML806924.1, on the reverse strand, counting down.
GGGATGTGTATGTGATTCTAACAAAATCATCATTAGTCCTTTCATTATGATGGCTTGCACAATAATGATCATGTATAGACACATTATTTGTTTGCTCATTTCAAGACTCTACAAGCATATTTTAAAGCATGTGAATGCATTTTTATGGATGTTTTTATGATTCTTATGTGGATTGTATTCTACTCATATCTAAACTTGAGTTGATTTCAATTTGTCTCACTTTCAAAAAGGAAAAGCATGGTTAGTAAGCCAATAAAGTGATTATAGGTCTCGATGCATATTGTCATGTCTAAGTGCATGGATGTGAAAAGGATATGAATTGATACCACCGTCACAAAGAATTTACATAAGATTTATGTTATATACAAAGGTTTCACCATCCCAATATATCAACATTCTTGGAAAAATTGATGTCATAAACCTTGGAAATGAAGTTCGATGACTAGCTTCCACTTGAAATTAGTTATAAGGTAGTGTGGAATTGATTCAAGTGATTGAATCGTGACCATCCTCTTACATCCAATGGTGAACAATAGAATGGGTGGACCCTTGTATTTTTTACCTAGCTCTTGTTTATGTTTGAATCGGTTAAGATTGAAACAACAACCTCATGAGGATTAAAGGCCCCCCTTCGTTTTTGTAGATGTGGTACTCCTCTTTGAATTATTTAAAAATTTATATTTGAAACTCTTGGTACAACCATATTAAAATGGGAGAATGATAAAAAATCAAACTCCAAATTTTTATCATTCAAATAAAATTAAATATTGAAAAAGAATATACATGCATGAAGAATTCCTGAGAAATGGACCAGGAACATTCACTTATAAAATGATATATTTTCATAAATATTATACAAAGAAGATAACTACAGAAAATATAACATGAATCTCACATCCATCACAGTTTCAAATATTTTTTATCACATTCAAGGAAAGAAAAATGAAGGGCCCACATACCAGAGAAATTTAAAAGAGTATTTTCATTGAAATCAAAAATAACATTTGATAGGTTAATTTCAAATATCTTATACTCACATGCTTAGAGTTCAAAGATACAATTAAAATTGACCCCGAAGTAGTTCTCTAGAATTTTCTCAAAAAATAAAAGAATATTTAATAGTCTTATGAAAATAAAATCATCTTTCCAAAGATGGACTAGGATTGGCTCCCGTGGACCATAAAGTAAAGAAATTAAATAAGAAAAGAACATGAACATTGTTGGAACATAGCAAGAAAAATGCAAGACTTGAAAAGAGAAAACAAGGGAACGATCATAAATCAGTCTTGGTATAGACAAAATACATCTAGATGAATTATGATAGTGGGAAGAAAATGGGAGAAGTATGTGATCAATTTACACTTACTGTGATGAAATCTCTCTCAATTCATTTTCTTGCTGATGTCCCTTTTATATCATCTCTTGTTGTGGTTGCTTGACCAGTGCCAACTACCTCTAATTGATATTCTTGGTTATCTTGATGAGTGCTTGTTGTTGGAATACTGAGAGGGGGGCTTGAATCAATATGAGCACTTTTTACCACTTTCAATCACAATATATAAAATTAAACTTTATCAATGATATATCATTTATGATTGCATTCAATATATCATGAGAATATAACCATAACCAATATCATCACATCAAATAACCACATGCACAATACACCATAATTTAGATGGAAAACCAAATGGGATAAAACCACATAATTCATTCTTATATATATCAAGAATACGCTTATAAGAAGCACAAAATTCCAGATTCTCCAGCACCAATTGGAAGGAGGCACCAACCCCCTGATTTACAGGCACCAACCTGAAGGAAGTTGCAACTGCCTTAATTCTCCAGCACCAATCAGAAGGAGGCACCAACCTCCTAATTTACATGCATAAACTTGAAGGAAGCACCAACTCCTTGAGTTCTCCGACACCAACCAGAAGGAGGATACGACCCCCTTTCCTCATCCCGTCCTTCCACCCTGAAATATAATTATAGACTCATTTTCACTACTACTGATGAAACTGTAACTTCCATTGTCATTGATATGTCAACCAACATGTCATTGTCACATCAACAAACCTTTCATTGTCACTATCACATCAACCAACCTGTCACGGTCCCTGTCACATCAACCTGTGACTACCACTGTCACATCAACCTATCACTATCACTATGTCTCTGTCACTATCTATATCACTAATTTTATCACTGATATACCATCATCAACAAACTGTAACAAGATCCACTCACATGGATACCAAAACCATCATCAAGCCATGTACATCAATCACCAACCATGTACATCAATCTCTATCAACCATGCATCAACCATGCACATCAACCTGTACCATACCATGTACATTAACATGTACCATACCATGCATCAACCATGTACCACACCAAGTACATCAACTATTTACCATACCAAATACATCAACCATGTACCATATTATGTATATAAACCATGTATCAAACCTTTACCATCTCATGCATCACCCATATACCATATCACTCATGATATATCTCAATCATGCACCAAAGATGTGCCTCAAACATATACCAATGCCTCAACAAGGTACCAAAGGCATGACCATCACATCATCAACATGTAACCAATATGTACCTCAAACCATGAGCCTTAAGTATGTGCCAACAATCATAAACCATGCACCAAAAGATACCATCAAACATATGCCATATCACTCATGATATTCTTCAAGCATATACCATACAACAAAACATATGCCAAGTATCCAATATGTGTCTCTAACAATGTATCATACCATAACAAAGGTGTATCATGCACAATCACTACCATGACATGCCTCAAGCATGTACCATAACAACATAAGAATAATAATCAAAACTAACACATAAGCATACCTCTAATCATGTAGATGACATGATACACAATATTACAGACCTGTAGCTCTTCCTAAACTTCAGTAACAAGGGAATAACATCTTCATCAAAATTTAACTCAGTCTCATGGGACTAGTTTTGGATTAGTCACAAACCCCAACTTTCAATAAGAATAAATATGTATATGTAATGAATAAAGGTATGCAATTTTAACCACAAATACTATGAGATCTTTCTTCCATCTCCTCAAAATTTCAGGGTCTGAAACATATCATAACCAAAATTATAGTGAAAATGGAAACCCTTCCTGAATTTTATCCTATTCTAGAGAGAGAATGTGTAAAGCATGCTATGCACTCAATATTTGATATATGATTCTAAAACTATAACAAAATATACTACCGACTGTTATATTTCCACTGAAATTGGTCTTACAAAATTTGTATCCTCTATGAAGAAGTTATGAATACTTTACCCAGAACACCTGATTAATACTAGTTTGAGGACTAGTCAAAAACCCTATCTTCCACAGAGTGTATCTCCAAAAATACAATAACCCAGAAGCTAAAGTTTTTACCATAGGTACCTTGAAATGTCTTCTCAATCTCTGCCAAGTTTTTCTATCTGAATAATTATAGAAATACAGTTATAGAGAAAATGGTAAGATTACCTTTAAATAACAAACATTAGAACACATCATTACAATACTTCATTCTCCCTTGGAATTTCACCTTTATTTACTTCATGTTCTCTCTGAAATTCTCCTAAGATATCCTTGGTTACCTCAGATAAGAATCGCTTACTCACATAGAAGATATTTAATAGAATATGTGTGTGAATGTACTTATGAGTGACTTCTTGAGGTGTATATATACATATTCTAAGTAACCTCTTTCCTTAACTTTAGGGTTTCTTGAACTTTGTTGTTACAACCACTTTACCCTTTAATTAATGAATTGCAACCAATTAGAGGCTTTTTGACCCATATTGAAACCAATTAAGGGATTCATAACCTATCTTTGGGGATTCCAACTTCATGACCTGATAACTCCTCAATCGTGAGGAACTACATGATCTTTCACCTACCATTGGAAACGACATTATGAGGACTATCCATCTATAAGTGTGTTACATGCAGTTACACTGACCTTCATGTCCTTATTCCTCAAACAACTTTGGGCTTCATGACCACACCTATGGGTTTCTTTTAGACTTCTTCAAAGTGTCTTCCCATGAGGGCCATGCTTAGAGATGTTAATGCTCTGTAAATTTCCTAGAGGTTGTTAGAAAAGAAGAAATCTACGGGAGGTAACTTTGTCCAACCATTTCGAAGCTGGGATCTAGCCCTACCAGCTTCAGAGAGGGATCTCTCTGTATGATTTAGATATGTTTCAAATTTAAAATATTAGGCTAGGTAAATAAAATATGTTTTTTTTGTTTGTTGTAGTTTTCGTTGGGTTAGCTGAGAGAGATTTACACATCCATTGGGCTATGGGGTCTATATCATGAAATGAAATCTAACCAGAAAACAAAGAAACCTTTCACAGGGCGAGATAATGTAATCACTGGATTCTTTTAGCAGCATAAATGAGGAATAGCAGAAAAGGCGAGAATGTCAATTAAAACAAAGAAGCAGTTAAGAATTTCTTTATTGTAAAATCAGAAGATGAAACACTAACATATTTTAAAGTAAGAAACATGGTATACAAAGATAAATCCTGAAACGTTCGTTACTTTCAAAGATTAGATTTAGAAAACAGTGTGATAACTAAGCAAGAATAACATTTAACTTAGAAAGGAAAACATCACCAATGAGTAAACACAAGAATCCTGTGAAAATGCCTCTTTGTATTAATGGAAGATCTCTTGAAAAATATTACAGTCTGATAACTCACAGGGCGTAAAGATCAACCCTCAATACTTCTAAAAGTGAAGTATTTATAACCCAAAATTACAAACGATCATGTCATTAAAGATCAGGACGTGATAAATCTATTTTTAGCTTAACTAACTTAACAAATTACAAAAATCTAGGAAACTGTTTGATGATGTGTCAAAACTTCATGTTGTTTTCTGGGTGAACCGTTGGTGAGGCCTCTGCACGACCTTGTCTAACTGGATAGCTGACTAGACTGGGAAAACTCATCGACTACTTGATCAGGTTGCAAAGCTCTTCCCATCGTTGATGACTGGGAACACTGACTTTGAGTAACCTTTGGCGAAAGTAGGCTTGGTGATGAAGATGTACCGTATCTCATGTTGTATGCTGATGTCCAACTATAGTGCATCTAGGAATGCCTTGCCTGTGATACTGCCTTGAATTCTTGAAAATTTCGAACTATCCTTAGCCACATCAGTTAATCTCTTTTTGTAATCGGGGAGCATCATCAATTTGTCATTTATCACCTTTAAACCAAGAAGACCTTTCTTCTGTAGAGCCTTGATCTTGTTAAAAACCCTTTGTACCCCTAGGTCCATAGCCTGAACCTTTTCTTCCAGCTATAACATCAGTCCTCTCTTGGTCAAGACTCTCTTGACCTCAAGGATGGTCTCCATTCTATCCTCAATTCTCAGCTCTTCCAGCTCCTCTTTGGTTTTAGAATTTAAGAATTTGATAATTTCATTAGCCTGTGTGGGCATCTCTCCCAGTTCTAATCTAATCTTCTTAATGGCTTGTTTACTTCTCTGTACCAATTCATTTTGTTCAAACATAATCTGTATCATTGGCCATATTTCATTCATAGACTTGGTGATGTTTGTCCAGACACTTTCTTTGACTTCGACCAGTGTTCTTCCTACCACTGTTTGCTTCCAAAGCTATTGTAACTCTTGTTTGAGTTGGTCTGACACTTGTTTTTCCTTGGAGTAGCTAGTTTGGTAAGAAGATTTGAGTTCCTGAAGGTTCTCAATCTCCTTTTTGAGCCTGCTAATCTCTCTCTCCCACAAATTCATTTCTTCCATAGACTTAACCAGTTCAACAATCTTTTCCAGACATGTCAGTGGGTTTGCCGATGGAAATTCTGCTAGTGATGTTGTGCTCACTCCTAAGAGTGGAACTACACTCAATGGAATGACTTCCATGGGTTTTCACTGTTCTTTCTCTTTCACTAGCTTCTCCATTTCAGCGTCCATTTCCTTTAATTGTGCATTCTGCTCCATGATCAACTTAAGCATCTCATCTTTTTCTCCTTCTGTCTCCGCTATTTCCTTTGCCTTCGAGTCTACCGTTGGTGGTAGATTCAATTGTTTCCTTAAAGAAGTTGTTAGGACCACACAATGTACCCTTTTTGCCATTCTTTTTGCCATTATTATACCCTTGATCACCTGTATTTAGCCCCATATTATCACTTCATCTGATCACTCCAAGGTATACAACGTCCTTTCTCATTACTATATGTTTAATCTATTTTGCATAATACTTTACATTACTTTTGGACCTAACCATTGATTAGAAGCGCATAAGTGTCCATATTTGCAGAATTGTATTCAAGGTCGATGCTGAAACACAGAACTGTCTAAAGTCGCTGTTGAACTGATGCTGAAACACGGAAGCTGCTACACAGTCCGAGGGTGCAGATGCTGAAACACGGAGCTGCTACACAATCTGAGGACGCATATGCCGAAACACAGAGCATCTACATAGTTCGAGGATGCAGATGCTGAAACACGGAGCTGTCACTCAGTTCAGAAGTACAGATGCTGAAACACAGAGGAGACCGCCACGTTGCTGAAACACGAGCCGTGACAGTTAGCAGTCAAGGCCGACACAGTC
>ML806924.1:226590-247818 GCA_009831015.1 Picea engelmannii | reverse complement strand
TGTATCATATTAAATGTGAAAGAGAGATTACAACCATGGCCTTGATGTCGTAAGGTCCCTTCCAACTGTCCTTTATTCCCCACACACTTTCACTCCAAGAATTCTGAGAGCACAGATATGATAATATTCACAATCTATCTTGATAAAGTGGCTCATCTAGCCAAGCTAAAAATCTCCAAAGCTCAATCCAATCCAAGCTAATCCCAAAAGCTCCAAAGCTAACCAAAAGCTAACTTTCTCCATGAGAACTCCTCTCCTTTTATAAGTTGAAGAGGATAAGGTGAGGAGGTTAGGATGATCCCACTAAATCATGAAAGAGAGTAAGATCCAAACCATTCGGATGCTACCTCACCATAGAAGTTTCTCCTTCTAGAAGATTCGAGAAAACACTTGTTTTTCCCACATGTAGGCATTCTCGCACCCTACCTATAGAGAAACCTGCGAACATCTCGCACCCTAGCTATGGTGCAACTTGCGAGAATCAGGCATTCTCACACCCTGGCTATATAACAACCTTCAAACTTCCTTTTTAACAGGGTTTTTACAATGGAAAATGCAACTTCTTTTCTCGGGAAAAGTTATTCTCCCTTATCTCTTTAGGAACTCAGGCCACTGACCCCTCTAAAGGAAAAAAATAGGTTTACATCATTAACGGTCATAGGGATGACGAAAATAATTTGTAACACCTCCTGGCAGATCTGTCCCATCACTATTGTTGAGCAAGAAGGCATTATTCCCCCTGAATGCTTGAATCATGTATGGTCCCTTCCACAGATTATCGAATTTGCCATGCTTTTGCTTGTCTTTATTTTGGGAATCCCACCTCAGCACCAAATCTCCTAGCTCGAAATCATCCTCCTTGGTTCTTTTGTCAAAAATCTTCTTAATTCTTTCTTGAACTACCTGAGTCTTGTTGTATACTTCTTCCCTGGACTGCTGCAAATGGATCATCTGGTTGATCCTTCTTTGGGAGTCGTTCAGCTCGACTTGCATGTCTTGCAGCAATTTCATGATAGGAACTCCTAAGGAAGTGGGAAATATTGCTTCTGTACCATAGACAAACTGATATGGTGACATACCAATTGATCTTTTGGTGGTCAATCTGTCGGCCCATAGTGCGAAAACCAACTTGTTATGCCACAAATTTTTGTTTTCTTGATAATGTTTACCAAGATTTTATTTGATGATTCCGCCAGCCCATTTTCCCGAGGGTAGTAAGATGTGGAATGTCACAAACCAATATGATACTGGTTGCAGAAATCTATGAGTTTCTTAGATCGAAAAGCAGCTGCATTGTCAATTATAATATTTCTAGGGCATCCAAAACAGGACAAGATATTATTTTCAAGAAATTTAATAATGACAGAATCAATAGCTTGCCTACTTGGTACTGCTTCGATCCATTTTGTAAAATAATCCGTGGCAGTAAGAATCCACCTGTGCTGGCACAAAGAAGGAGGATGTATTTCTCTGATGAATTCTAATCCCCATTGCTGGAAAGGGGCCTCAACGGAGATTGGTTTCAGGGGTAAAGGAAGAAGTTTCCTTTTGCCTTTGAACAATTGACATTTATGACACGAAATCACTTTATGATGCACATCGGCGAATAGAGTTGGCCAATAGAATCGAACTCTTAGGATTTTATTAGCTGTGGTCTTCTAGCTCAGATGACCACCAAAGTCTCTTGCATGAAAATCCTACAATACTTTGTCAGCTTCATCCTTCAATAGACAATTTAACAAAATACCCCCAGGATCTTTCCAATACAGATTGCCTTCTAGAATGCAAAATTTTAATGCTTTTGATTTCAAAAACCTAGCTTTAATTTTGGTCAGACCAAGGGGAGCTTGTAAATTATGCAAAACAAATATCAGGTCTGCGTACCATGGAGAGTTGAGAAATACCTCTCTCACGCTTGGAGTCGCCTACTCACCCTGTTCATCTACTGCATCTAAGAAATTAATGTCAAGAGCATGGAAATTTGATTCATCCATTAACTTTGCTAGACCTTGACCTTTAATCAGTTTAGTAGGCTTAATCTCTATGTCATACTCTAGAATGATAGCAATCCATTTTCCTCTCTGGTCGTCTAGATTGTCCTGGGTTAAAATGTCTTTTACTACCGCATTCAGAACATATGCGATGGCGTGGGAATGGAGAATGTATACTCTAAAATATTTTATGGCTTTCACCAAGGCAAACGATTGTTTCTCCATTATTTTATAATTGAAAGCAACATATCTTAAAGCTTTACTGAAAAAGGCTATGGGTTGTTCATGCCCTTCACTGTTTTTATGTAGTAATACTACTGCAATGGTATGTTCAGAGGCGAAAGAAAAAAGATAAAAATGTTTGGTGAAGTCAGGACTGATCAAGACTGGAGCCTGCGTGAGTGTGTGTTTGACTTGTTCAAAAGACTGCCTGGACTCAGTGTCCCATTTTATTTTTGTGTCCTTTTTTAACATGTTTGTGATGTTCCTGAGAAGCTAAGCCAGGTTGGGTATGAATCTTCACAGAAAGTTTATTTTTTTCGATAAAAGACTGTAACTCTTTGATATTTCTTGGGTGTTCTAATTTCTAAATGGCCTCAATTCTGCTGGGTTCTATTTTAATTCCATCCTTGGAGATTATGTGCCCTAGTAGTTTACCTTCCTATAATTCGAAAAGGCTCTTCTTAGGATTCAAAGAAATCCCAAATTTTCTGCATTTCTCAAAAACTCGTCTAAGATGTCGTAAGTGCTCGTCATCGGATTGGGAAAACATAGTTATGTCGTCCAGATAGATGACAATAAATTTGTTGAGTTCCTCCACAAAAGTGATGTCCATCGCTCTCTGGAAAGTGGACCCAGTGTTCATCAACCCGAAAGGCATTTTTGCATACATGAAAGTACACCATGGTGTTGTGAAAGCAGTTTTCTCTTGGTCATCTGGGTGAACGAGGACCTGATTATAACCTGAGAACCCATCCAGTAAAGAGATTCGACTGGATCCGACTACCCTTTGTAATATATGGTCCATTTTTAGCAATGGGTAATTGTCCTTCAGAGAGACCTTATTCATATTTCGGAAATCGATGCAAAGCCTGATTTCTCCAGATTTCTTTCGGGTTGGGACCAAATTTGAAACCCATTTGGAAAATCGTAACAGGACTATGATTTTAGCATCGTACATTTTTTTGATTTCTTTTTCTATCAGGGGAAGTAGCTTGGGATTGATTCTCCTAAGTTTCTGTCTGAAATGTTTTTGATCTTCTTTTATTGGAATCCTATGTTGAATGATGCTGGTGTCATAAGCTTTCAAGTCCTCGTAACCCCAGGAAAATACATCTGAATATTCCTTGAAAAGATCAATGTATTTGAGTTTCTACTCAGGGGGTAATGATTTGGAAAGTTTCACCATCTTAGGTTTCTCTTCTGTCCCTATATTACAATCTTCTACTTCTTGACCACTGGCTTCAATTTTCGTTTTTTTAGCTACATCATTAAAATCAAATAGGTCTTCTAAAGGAACTAAACCCCTAGGTAAAACATTACTCTTTAAATGCAAAACATCAGCTTCTATATCATCCTCACTTAACTCTCCTGAATCTATCTTATTTACACTATCATTTCCAAAATCAGGTCTTTTTACATTTTCATCTTCATTTTCTAAATCTATGTTTGTACACTCGAAATCATTTTTACATTGTAAGAAATCTTCAATTTGATCATCATTACCAAATACCTGCCAGTATCTGATGTTGTCTGGGACAGTTGGTTTGCACTTCACCTCCACCGTTTATGGGTGAGGAACAAAAAGGTATGTTTCATGTGGCTACTGACATAGCTAATCCATCCGTTAAAATATTCTGTCCCCTAGGCATCACTTGCAAATCAACTTCAGTGAAACATTTAAGGGCATCCAGAATAGCATTCCTATAAGCTCTAAGATGGGGATGTTTTTCTGCATACTCACCTTTAATTTGCTTGATTATTAACTCATAATCACCTCTTACCATAATTTGTTTGGCCAACTTTCTTTAGAAGTTTCAGACTGAGCATCAAGGCTTCATACTCGACAATATTGTTAGTGCATTGAAAATTTAATTTGTAAGAATGGTTTTCCAAATACTTGGATCTGTGATTGTGCAACCAAACTCCTGCTCCAACTCCTTCTTTACTTACAGCTCCATCAAAGTCCATGCTCTAGAAATCCGTTGGCAATTCTTCAGTTATCACATTTTTCTTTCTTTCTGCCTCAATGATTTCTTGGCCTTCGGTTGGACCAGATGTATCTTCTTCCAGCTGAGTGATTTTTTCTCCTGTATCGCCATCATTATATAGGATAAAGGAATCTAGGTCAGAATGTGCAGAGTAAAGAGGATAGTTATGTGGTTTTTCTTGGCTTCTAACCATGTATTTCATCAATGTTTCTCTGTATAGTCTTCTCCGTTGCCCAAAAACTGGGACAGTGGCATATGACATATCCAACTGTAAAGTACCTTTCAACTTGGCCCCCCAAGACCGGGACAACAACATACCATATTTTGGGGGAATGTCTGCAACCACAACATCCATGACCATGCTTTTTGTGGGAATCTGAACCAGGGTGATACACAGATCCTTGATCAAACCGATACATTTGACTTTACTGGAGTCAAAAGAGTGTAATTCCTTGTAAGATCTGGTAACCTCAAGTCCCAGTTTTTCCATCACTGCTTTAGGCCTCAGATTATGGGAAGCACCTGAATCTAACATAGCATTATGCAGAATCAGGTCGTGTATATTAAGGCTGATGTAAAAAGGAGAACCAACACCATTGTCGGTTTGACCATCCACTTCAGGTCCGAACAGGAGTTCAGGTTGATCATCTGTCAGGTTTACCGTATCTGAATGATTCGTTGATCCAATGGTTAAGGCCTTCGTGCCTATATCAAGTTCAATTCTTAGTGCTTTGATCACTTGTGACCGATAAGCATCTTTTCTCATCAACTCGGAAAGGGGAATGAGAATTTTTACTTTGGCTAATTCCCCTTCGAGGCTGAAAGGTGTAGGTGCTCTGCTTTGGCTCAACAATTCTGATTTGTCCACCACAATCTTTTGGACATAAGTATTTGGTGGGTTAGTTGATGAAACCTCAGTCTGCGATGATCTTTTCATAATATTAAGGTTTCTTTTTGTTGAAACTTCAACATTACCTTTCTCAGGGCTCTTCTTGGCAGAAGGCTCAGGGGATTTTTGGGTTTCGACTATCTTCTTCATTTCGGTCACCTTTTTTGGAGAACTTTCGTCTGTATTTTTACTTCACAGATTGTATTTCTGGTGTACCTCCAAAATATCATTTTCAAATGCCTGTGTTCGATATATTTAGCTTCTTCGCTCACCTTGGTCTAAGAAAGAAGAAAAAGTTCTTGTTCCTCCTGGGTAAGGAAAATAGCTTCGTTATCGTGAATTCCCATGAGGTTTATGTGAGTATCCTCCAGTTCTTCAATTACTTCTTCTCCTTCATGGGCATAATTTTCTTGTAGGGGAAGTTTGATCTGTTGATTAGGACCTCTCTGTTCTCTTTGATCCCTAGGATCTCTCTGCCTGATTTGAGGAGGGTTTCTTCTGAAGTTAGGATTCTGAATTTGAGGAGCTAGTGGGTTTTCTCTAGAAGGATTTCTTTCGGATACAGTAAGTCTCTCCATCATTCTTTCCATTTCTCTGACCAAGGAATCCAATTTGGAATCAGAAGTTGATGTGGAAGGTTCCTCCTTGATTATGACTCTCCTCTCTGTCCTCAGTCGTACCCTTTTTGCCAACAGATTGGCCTCCACACTTATTGCACTTTTCTACATGTCCTCCAGGGTGGTGGAGTTTCTTTCCCTTAATTGATACGACATATTGACGTCAAAACCATCAGGGAATTTTATCAATGCCAAACCTTGTGGAGGTTTAATATCGGCTGGAATTACATTGTACTTGTTATTGAAATGGGTGCAGTAATCTTGTACTGTCTCACCTTGATTTCTTCTGATGTTTTCGTATTCTGACAAGATTTGGAGAGGTTTTTTCTTTACCTCCCATATGTCTAGAAAAATCCTTTGGAATGCGACAAGGTCGAGCACTGAGGCAGCACATAAACCTTTATACCATTTCTTAACGTCACCTGTCAAACTTTGAGGAAACAATCTCATTTGAACGTCAGCCTCATCTACTTCCTGCAGGTCAAAATAATCATTCATTTTATCAACGTGTTGCTGGGCGCTCAAGGGTCTTGTTCCATCGAACTGTGGAAGTCTCGTTTGATATTCCTGGGGCATAGCATGAAGGGGTGTGGCCAACACCAAGGGAGCATATCTGGTTGCTATGATAGGTGGAGGAGGCAGGACAACAACCTGGATGATAGGTGGGGTGGTGACAGAAGACGAGGATGAGGAGGGGCTAGTTGGCACAAAGTGTTTGGTTTGAGTTTTAGCAATGGGAGATAGAACTTTAGGAGTTCAGGGTTGCAAGACGGTTGGGTCCAGAATGGTTTTAGCCACAAAGCTATCAGATTTCGTTCTAAATAGGCTTTGTTTGAAAAGGATGTCAAAGTCAAGATCCTGAAGGGAAACAAGCTCCTCTGGAAGAGAAGGGGACTTTTGAAGGGGATTATGACTAACTGAACCTTCAGCAATGGTCTTTTTCCTGAGTAACTGTTATGGATTATCAGTTTCTATCACAGGTTCTGGGTCCGGGTGAGATCGAGTATAAGCTATTTTGGGAACCATATTTCTTTTTGATTTATATATATATATACTTTTTAGTTTTACGAATCCGAAAATAATATGTGCAAGTTTTTAACAACCTCTAAACATTACTTCTTTCTCAGATTTGCAATATTTCAGAAGCAAACTTTTCTTCCAGGGAAAAGAAGACGTGAGGTTAAAATTTGTTCAGTTTTGTTCCCCAGTATGGTCGCCACTATGTTAACGCTCTGTAAATTTCCTAGAGGTTGTTAGAAAAGAAGAAATCTACGGGAGGTAACTTTATGCAACCACTTCGAAGCTGGGATCTAGCCCTACCATCTTTAGAGAGGGATCTCTCTGTATGATTTAGATATGTTTAAAATTTAAAATATTAGGCTAGGTAAATAAAATTTGTTTGTTTTGTTTGTTGTAGTTTTCATTGGGTTGGCTGAGAGAGCTTTACACATCCATTGGGCTATGGGGTCTGTATCATGAAATGAAATCTAACCAAAAAACAAAGAAACCTTTCACATGGCAAGATAATGTAATCACTAGATTCTTTTAGCAACATAAATGAGGAATAACAGAAAAGGCGAGAATGTCAATTACAACAAAGAAGCAGTTAAGAATTTGTTTATCGTAAAATCAGAAGATGAAACACTAAAATATTTTAAAGTCAGAAACATGGTATACAAAGATAAATTGTACAACATTCATTAATTTCAAAGATTAGATTTAGAAAACAGTGCGATAACTAAGAAAGAATAACATTTAACTTAGAAAGGAAAACATCACCAATGAGTACATTGAAGAATCCTGTGAAAATGCCTCTTTGTACTAATGGAATATCTCTTGAAAAATATTATAGTCTGATAACTCACAGGGCGTAAAGATCAACCCTCAATACTTCGAAAAGTGAAGTATTTATAACCCAAAATTACAAACGATCCTGTCATTAAAGATCATGACGTGGTAAATCTATTTTTAGCTTAACTAACTTAACAAATTACAAAAATCTAGGAAATTGTTTGATGATGTGTCAAAACTTCATGTTGTTTTATGGGTGAACTGTTGGTGAGGCCTTTGCACGACCTCATCTGATTAGACTGGGATAGCTCATCGACTACTCGATCAGGTCGCAAATCTCTTCCCATCGAAGATGACTAAGAACGCTAACTTTGAGTAACCTTCAGTAGACTTCATCCATCTCTCTGTACTTGGCGATAGTAGGATTGGTGATGAAGATGTACCTGATCTCATGCTGTATGTTGATGTCCAACTGTAGTGCATATAGGAATGCCTTGCCCATGATACTACCTTGAATTCCTGAAAATTTTGAACTATCCTTAGCCACATCGGCTAGTCTCTTTTTGTAATCGGGGAGTGTCATCAATTTGTCATTTATCACCTTCAAACCAGGAAGACCTTTCTTCTGTAGAGCCTCGATCTTGTTGAAAAACCTTTGTACCCCTAGGTCCATAGCCTGAACCTTTTCTTCCAGCTGTAACATCAGTCCTCTCTTGGTCAAGACTCTCTTGATCTCAAGGATGGTCTCCGTTCTATCATCAATTCCAAGCTCTTCCAGCTCCTCTTTGGTTTTAGAATTCAGGAATTTGATAATTTCATTAGCCTGTGTGGGCATCTGTCCCAGTTCTGATCTAATCTTCTCGATGGCTTGTTTACTTCTCTGTACCAATTTATTTTTCTCAAACATAATCTGTATCATTGGCCATATTTCATTCATAGACTTGATGATGTTTGTCCAGACACTTTCTTTGACTTCAACCAGTGTTTTGCTTGCCACTGTTTGCTTCCAAAGATGTTGTAACTCTTGTTTGAACTGGTCTGACACTTGTTTTTCCTTGGAGTAGCTGGTTTGGTAAGAAGATTTGAGTTCCTGAAGGTTCTCAATCTCCTTTTTGATGCTGCTAATCTCTGTCTTCTGCAGATTCATTTCTTCCATAGACTTAGCCAGTTCAACAGTCTTTTCTAGAGATGTCAGTGGGTTTGCCGGTGGAACTTATGCTAGTGACACTATGATCACTCATGAGAGTGGAACTGCACTCAATGGAATGACTTCCATGGGTTTTCACTGTTCTTTCTCTTTCACTAGCTTCTCCATTTCAGCTTCCATTTCCTTTAATTGTGCATTCTGCTCCATGATCAACTTAAGAATCTCATCTTTTTCTCCTTCTGTCTCCACTATTTCCTTTTCTTGCGAGTCTACTGTTGGTGGCAACTTCAATTGTTTCCTTAAAGACGTTATGTTGACATTTTTCTTCTTGGTCATCTCCTTGACTGCTTTCACATTCGAGGGATCATAGTCGATCTTGAGGACCAGTTCCTCCAATGTCTTAATCCTATTATCCTTGGAAAAGGATGATATTTTCTCCAATTTCAACTGCGTCTAGACGTTATTCAGAGACACTTGTAACCTAGAGGCAATAGTGGAAGCATGTGCCAATGTGGAGAAAACCATTTCTCCAGTTTGCCTATGCAGATCCATTTGATCAGCTGGATGGACATCCTTAGTATGGAATTCAAAATTTTCCCTTTTGTAATCGGTGATTACCTTTGGGTCTGACACCTATGCTTGGAGAAATGTCATGTGCATTCTTCTCTTCTTAGTGTTGAATGTCGATAGTAGCCTGTGTTGTGCAGTCAATGTTTGCTTCGAGAACTGGGCGTATGTGCTGCTAGTTAGAGACTGGTTCTTTTTGTTGATCAAATCGTATTTCTCAAAAATACTCAGCTTCGGTCCTGTCATGCCTGGCTGGTTGATTGGTGGAGTATATGTAGGATTCTTTGGTAATACTGAGGTTATGATTTGCTTGTTTCTTGTACTGAGGAGAGACCGATCAACCTCCATCCTTGTGGTGGATGGAATCACCTTTTCTCCAGTTAGGTCAGGAGCTGGACTGGTTTTTGGCCTCTTGGTATGTAATTAAAATTCTTCAGATGATACTTCAGTGACAGGAGGTGACAGATCCTGCCTAGGCCTTTTCTCCTTTGGAGCCTGTGGGGTGGTTGTCTGTGATACAGTGACTGGGAGGTCCTATTGTTCTATCTCAACCAAAGTATTTGGCTCCCATTCCGTCTGGTTGGAAAATTTTTCTACCTCGGGCCTAGATATGTGAACATACGTGATATTCTTATTTTTTATCCTCATCTCTGAAATTATCCCACACGGATCATAGTGCCATGTGAAACTAACAATAAATTTCATTTCCCTTAGTAGTCTATCTGCTTCCTCCCTGGCACCTCGACTATTGCAAATGAAAGACCCAATATGCCCTTTGATTTTGAGATGTTGCTTCTTCTTCAAAGACACAAAATGTATATCGTCCAAGTTTATCATCTGCCTTATGTATTCTAGGGAAAAAATTCCGACAGGTAAGTACTTGGGTAGTTTATATAGGGCCAACTTGCACCCATAGACTCTGATCTCAGTGTGATTTTGGTACAAGTACCAATCACCAGTCTTTGTATGCTCCAAGAGATGTAGGATCCTCTGAACTTCATCATTAATTCTGGGTTCGGGTCTGCCGCTGAGCATACTCACCACTGGGTGGTAGAACTGCTCGATGAACTGTTTGAAGCTAAATTCCATGGATTTATGTCTGAGCAGAGAAGTCCATGTGGTTACTGCTTGGGGTCTACCATATTTGTCCATCTTCTGCATAGAAAAAGCAAATTTGTCCGCTTGGAAGAAAATGAACAAGTATGCCAGTATTGAAGAATACCGGAACATGCGTTTTATTGAGAAATTTATGAATTGCTTGTGATTGTTGTCTGCCAGGAACGTGGTGAAGTCGAACTATGTAGTGGGTTTCTCATCGATGGAGAAAATAGACAGAAATCCCAAAATGGGTTCATCTACCCATTGATCTGAAAAATAACCCAGCAAGGTGCATAGCGACGTGATGACCTAGTTTCCTTTTGTTGAAAATAGGGAGGAAGGATAAGGGGGGTTTGTAGTGGGGAACTGAGTGGATTGTGGAAGAAAAAGATCAAAAATCTGAGCTCTTTGAGGAAACGACAACTTCTGGTATAACTCAGTGATGATCTCGAGGTTTAAAGGTGAGGCGGAGTTGGCTCGGGATATTTGCATCATTTGGTCGATGGTTTCTGGCATGATGAGAAAACAAATTTCCTTGCACGAGGACACGATGGCTATTTGCTTAGGGATATAGTGGGATTGGCACTTGAGGGTGAATTCTAGGAAATGGTGAATCTGGGGGAAAAGATACAAGGGTAGGTTGGACTCCCAGAGTCCAATTTCATCACTCTGGTCCAAGAAAACTTCTTTAAGCCATGACTGTAGGTTTGTGAAGTCGAAATCACATTTTGTGTCTTCGATTAAGTAGTCTTTGTCGGCCAGAGGAATCCTGTCGAGGTTGACATGAGGCGGGAGAAATGGATTCTCCTCACCTTCTGTTCATTTTGACGTTGGCGCCATTATTGTAACAATACCTGCAAATAAAACAAAGTTAGCGGGGATGACTGTAGATGTGGACAAATGACTGCAACAGAGAGGAAAATGGGGTAAATTTTCTGGTGATATGAGTGGGTAATGGTGAAGGAATGAAGAGTGAGGATAGTTTGGAGTAAACGGGTATCCGTTGGGTGTGGGAGACAGGTCAGCTGGTTAACGGATAAGTTAGCTAGTAATAAATGGCCAATGGGTCAGTTAGAACGTGAGATGGCAGGTGACAATGACTGAGGAAATACGGATGAGTGATGTGGTGCTTATCGATTGGGGGAAAAGACCATGGTGAAAATACTTGCCACGGGTGAACGAGGTAGAAGGACTGATGGAGTTACGGGATGTGACTCTTACAGAAAAGGTGGATAATGACGTCACAAGGTGACGAGGTATGTTAGACAACAATAGGTTGTGGGATTCAAGACTAATAGATTCATGCCACCTATAGATAGGGGGCCCACCAGAGTACAATTCCAATCCGGACCTGATCTGAAATCGGATCCAGAAGCCTGATAGGGCTTGAAAAATGCTCAAAAATGAAAGTGCTCAGAATGCGACGAAACCTATGCCATTGTGTTCGTCTCGTCTTCCTAATTTCGACGGTATATTTACTTTGTCAAACGGGCTCTGTATGGAGAAGATATCGCGTTCTGTCTGATAAGTCAAATAGGCAAAAAAAGGGACGCTAACTGTGCAGTCCGTACAGTCCGTACGGATGCTGACGTGGCATGTCCGTACAGGTGATGTGGCATGAGTACGCTGACAGGGTAGCTGGTGATGTGGCAGTTATTTATTGGTTGACGTGGTCAAATTGGGAGGCAACACATGGCATTGTTTGGTCAAATGATTGGGTGCCATGTGGCCCAATCATGGGCTGCCACATGGCACCCCAGTATTGGTCTATTTTGGTTTGTTAATTAAATTTTTATGGAGGCCATGGGGTTCGACCCTCGAACCTCCCCACCATATAAAGCTTTAACAAAGTCCGCGCTGCCAACGCGCCACCATAGTAGTTCATACTATGTAATGGATTTAAATTTATTTAAATTTACATTAATGTTAATGTGGCAGGGGAGTCGGACCGGGGCTTAGCCCCGACCCGTGGTTCCATTGTGTTGACATGTGACCATATCTATATCGCACGGGGTGTCAAATATAAATCCCGTGGTTTGGTTATATACTATATGACCATTATTTATGTGGGAGTTGCGTTGCAATGGACCCAGCCCATGATCACACATCTATTACATGACCCTTATGCTATACGGAAGTTTGCACGTGGGAATTTTGAAACAGTTGGTGCAGTTTTGACCGTTAGCCTTCTTTCCAAATACGTGTGGTCATATGACCCATATGCCCAGGTGCTTAGGTGGTTAGGGGCTGGCGTGCCCTTAACCATCCTATAGTTTGCACCTTTGGCATGATTGCACCTGATGCTGGGTTTTCACGCTTTAAAATGCGTGTGTGCCAGGTTCATTTCAGAAGGGTGTAATTTGTAGATGCAGAGACAGCAAGAGTGAAGGGGAAGACTTCCAGGAGTCCTAACTTCTTCATTTTTTGACCGATTGAGGTGCCGAAAGAGTTCAGACAGGGGTTTTTGGCTTCTTTGAAGCCATTGGAGCAGTCATAACAAAGTTATACTGAAGGGAAACCAAGCCAAAGCCATTTTTGACGTAGAGAAGCTTTTGAGGAGACATTGTTAGATCATTTCTCAGAGCTCTGGATGTCCGTTTTGCATGTCGTTTTCTTTGCATGGTTCTTGAGATCTGGACAAAGATGACCAGATCAGTCTTGTAGCCATTTGGCATTGCAACGATGTATTTTTGATTTCTTGAACAGAAATAAAGGAGCCTCCCCACAGAGAAAAAGGCCCGGAGACGTAGGCAAAGTTGTGCTGAACTCCGTTATCAATCTATGTGTTATGGTTTGCTGTCTTTTATTGCATTTCAGATCTGCACATATGTATATGGCTGTTATAATTCCTCTTCTTTTCTCATTCTTTCACTAAGTTTCTCAAATGGTTAATTAACGCATGCAAAATTAAAACTCAACCATAAGTCATTAGAAGATCCTACGGATCAGGACCCCCCCCCCAACTGTTAAAGGTAGATCAGTCGGGGGGGTCTGAAAAATACCTTGAACCGTTGATCTGCACGCTTTTCTTTCGACCGTAGATCTGTGCGTGATCTTTAACACACATTCCGGACCCCCCCCCTCCATTAAAGGCAGAACAGACGGGGGGGTCCGGAATCCAATATAGATAGTAGATCTAGGCGCCAAAACTTGGGTCGTCCAGATGCGCGCATCCCCCCCCCCCGCCCACTGCTAAAGGTAGAATGGTCAGGGGGGGGGTCTGGAAAGACTTGTCCACCGTAGATCTAGGCGCGAACATCCGAGCCATTGATACATTAGCGGTGCATAAATGGGAGCACGAAATCACATGCGCCTAGAGAACTTAGGATAAGTGCATATCATGGGTTTTCCCAAGCTTTCACATGTTTATATCACCAAGGGGTTAGACAACCAACTTTTTAAGAATCCAAGACAAGGTCCAACATTGATCATCGAGATGGTTTTATTGAAATAAAGCAAACTACCCTATGTTCTAACCTAATTTCCTATGACAATTAGCCCAGATTAAACTGTTGGACTAAGAACTTACTCTATCCTGGGTCTATCTGACCAAGATTAGACAGTCTGGCCATATTTATTCACTAACTAACCTAGATCACTTAGCTAAGATTAATTAGCTTAGCCAATCTTATTCACTATTCCTATCAAAATCAATTTAAAATAACTTGGCCATGCTTGAAAGGTATGGACCAAGTCACTGTTATTGCATGGGGCTCAATTGAATTTCTTTTATGCCCTCTTTTATTCTTTTTCTTTTTCTTTTTTCTTTCTCTTTTTCTTTCTTTCTTTTCTCAAATTATTTGCAGAATGAAAAATCATTTGACAAACAAAAACACTAAAGAGATAACATTTCAGTCACCAGTTGATCCTATAAATTATAGGGTTATAACAAGAGATATGCCATAGGAGGATCACTTTGGAGACTTCTCCAAATACTATTGATATTGGGAGGGGGGGTGAAAATTTATCAAGTACAATTTATCACTTTTTACAACTTTACTTTCCAATAAATTAATATATCCAATAAAGAGAAAAAGAAGATATACACAATGCATAATAGATATAACTGGAAATCCACTAAATGTTTTTCTTATAAAATAAAAGATTTAATTCAAAGGAGTATACAACTTCCAAGTTCTCCAGTTCCAACTAGAAGGAGGCTCCAACCTGAAGGAAGCTCCAACTCCCTATATTTTCTGACACCAAATGGAAAGAGGCTACAAATCCCTTTACTTTCCCCTTACTTCCACCCTTTAACATAATTGATAGAATCAATGTGACACTGTCACTATCTTTGATACATCATCATCATCAAACTAAGTCCACTTAGAAATTGGGTCCACTTAGAAACTAGGTTCACATAGACTGGCATTGTCATTGTCACTACCTTTGTGACTATAATTGATACATCATCATCATCATCAAATTGGGTCGACTTAGAAAATGGGTCCACATAGAAATTGGGTCCTCATAGATATCCTAGGTCCACATAACTCCACAAATAAACCACAAAAACCACATAGAACCTTGTGCAAAGGATCAACCTTCCATACTATAGCGAACCCATAAGAATGATCAAAACATCGCAATAAGACTAGAAAATATCCTTCATAAGAGATCCTTATCCTTTGAGTTTCTTCACTCCAAAATTGTGATAAGAGATCACTAGCTTGAATTCTTTAAAAATGTGAAAATCCATCCTATATTTATAGTATTTATGTCCCTATTTTTAGTTTATGGGATGACCTGGTTGAAGTGTCCTTCATTTTCTTGTTGGGTTGTCAGACAAAAAACATCACATCTCCTCATTCCTTGGAAGTTAGAGGGACTTCCATATACCGTTGGAAAGTATCAGAATAAGATTTACAAAAATATAACTTGTGCTTCCATTTGATTTATTTATGTAGTGTAAAA
The DNA here is from genome assembly GCA_009831015.1 of Picea engelmannii. Classification (NCBI taxonomy): domain Eukaryota; kingdom Viridiplantae; phylum Streptophyta; class Pinopsida; order Pinales; family Pinaceae; genus Picea; species Picea engelmannii. The sequence continues at coordinate 232,594 of ML806924.1, read as the reverse complement.
ATTCTCTCAAAGATAGGTATCCAAATTGACCAAAATAATGCTTTCAACAATCTCCATCTTGTTATCTTGATCTTGGAAATTTGTAGGATTATTCACTTGACTTTAGGGGCTTCTTGACCACACCTATGCGGCATCTTGTGGGATTATTCAAAACATATTGTGTACTCTTTGTCTTCAAGCAACTGTGGGATTCTTCAAAACATCTTGTGTAGTACTCTTCTTCTTCAAGAAATTGTGGGTTTCTTAACTTCTTCTAGGGTTGACATCAATGAAAACCAATTTTTCAACAACATCCCCCTTTCTCATTGATGGAAACACTCATGCTCCCCCTGTCATCCTACTCTCCCTCTGTTGACATGATTTTGATTTTTCTCTTCCCCTTTGACATCAATGGAAAAAGGGTGACTCTCTTTTTGGGGGTTGCTCCCTCTGAACATATGGCACTCAATAATACTTCTTCTTTATTTTTTGTCTTCTTATCCTTTCTTTCTTTGTTATGATCCTTTGATCTCTTTTGTGTGAATTAATTTTTTTTTCTCTTCTCTTTGTCTAGGATGTATATTTTATTTGGTCTTCTTGTTGCTGTTGCAACCAATTTTCCTAAGTTTTTTTCACTGATTTCACATTTTTGGTAATCAAAATTAAGAGTGTATTCCTGATCACATATTTTGCTAGCACTGAGGAGATTATGTTTCAGATCTTCAACCAGTAGGACATTTTCTGCTTTTACATTTTCACTTCTAAGATTTACTACACCTTTTTCAAGTATTTTGACAGATGAGTCATCTCCAAATGCAACATTGCCACCCTTTTTATTTAAGCTGATGAATTTGTTTTGGTCCACGATCATGTGTGTTGAGCACCCAATGTCTATGTACCATTCATCTTCTTCTTCTTTATCTTTAGTGATCAGTGTTATTCAAAAAAAATCCTAGTTTGTATTCTCTTTCCTTTTCCATATTGTACTTGGTTTTATGATAGAAACATATTCTTTCATATATGTGCAATATCATGCTTTGTAACCAAGATTATTGCATTTGTAGCATATAATATTTTAATCCATCAGTGGATAATATGGATTGTAATTTATGTTGACATATCCATAAGCATTTCCAGATCTATTGCTTACATGATTGTTCCTTGGATATCCATAATCATTAATATTTCTCACATAGTTGTTTCTTTCATTGGTTTTGCAGTAAATTGCTTTGTGTCCAAAGTTTCTGCAAGTATAACAATGACCAAGAAAAATATTCTCATACCTGAAAGGAAGTGATCTTCTCAGTGTTTCACTCTTCCTGAATTCTGATCTTTTGTTCCAGATGGAGGTGTTATGTTCTTGTTGTTCTTCAACTCCCTCTTGATTGTTCTCAAAATTGGTAGGAAAGGACCTTCTTGATGTCTCACCCCTTCTGAATTCTTATCTTCTGTCATGTTCTTGTTTTTCTTCAATTTCTTGTCCTCTTTATATGTGTTTGTTGTCTCTGAACTGTTATCATATCTAAGTCTTGTCTTATCGATAGGTGATCTTTGATTGCAAAGAATTTCATGTAGCTTTTCAGTACTTCTTCCAAAATTTTCCAACTTTTCCATTGTCAACATTAGCTCTTTTCTTATGCGATCCAATTCCTCTTTTAATTTCTCATAATATTCTAATTGTTCCTTCAAGTTGTTAATTGTCTTTTCAAGATCATGATTCTGTTCTTCACAGCTTACCAATTTGTTTCTTATCTCTCTACTTTTGTTTCTGAGCTTAGCATTTTCTTCTTCAACATGCTTCATTTTTTCAAGATTCTTATCATCTTCTTATCTACTTTTTGTGATGTCTTTGCCTCCCCAAAAAGATTCAAAGCTTGTTCCTTTAGTTTCTTCATCAAAATTTTCTTCAAAATTTATTTCATCTATTTTTAAATCTTTGTGGTCATCATCTTGAGTTTCTTGAGTTATTAAGAGAACTTCCCTTGTATCCTATTAGAGTCCTATATTTCATAGTATCAAATGGTGATTGAAATTTCTTCCTTCAGTCATTTTATATTGTAAACAATATTACATTTTTCAAATGATTTCCAAAAGAAAAAAGATAAAACAAAATAATGAAAATGAAAAGAGGGTATAAAAGAAAAGAAAAGAAAAAAAATAAGAAAAAAAAAAAAAATAGAAAAAAAGAGAAAAACAAAAAAACCCTAACAAAAGAAAAATGAGTTTGAATCATACATTCTGATCATTATCAAATATTTTTTAATTTTTGTTGTTAGGTTAGAGAATAATTTTATCCAAACTGTCTAATATTGGCTAAAATAGTTAGGTAGAGGAATAAACTAATCCAATTGTTTAAGTTGGATTAATGAGTTAGATGCATAGGATAGAACATAGGTTAGATGATTTTTCCCTTTAGAAAATTGAAAAGGGTCTACACGTTAAAATGCACCCTAGATTGATGAAAGTAGGTTAGTTTAGCCTAGCTCATGAATAATAATGAAAATATTTCAAAAAGAAAATATATTTCTTTAAGGCGCATGTTTTTTATCTAAATTTGGCAAAGTGACAAGACATTTTGTCTTGTAGCGCATAATATTTGCGTAGATCTCCCCGGTGGCACCATCATTTTCTCGATCAACGGTCCTCAAATGCTTCCCCCCCCGACCTACCTACCTTTATTGGAGGAGGGGGGGTCTGAAAAGTGGTTTTCCCCGCCTTGGTCCCACCTAACATGGCACCTCCTCATTGTTTTGCACCCCCCCTTCAATTACCATATATCGCCAAACCCCCTTCCAAAATCCACCTAACCTAATCCCGATACCACTCACTTTTCCCACCACCACTTACCTTATCCCTACATGACACATGTCCCACAAATTATACATGTTAGCCAATTAAACCCCTCCCCGTGATAATTAGTTGTCCCGTAACAATCTTGCGCCCTAATGGATCTCCTTGTGCATATAAAAACCCCTCATTACATTATTTGCTGACTAAGATCCTGTGAAGACTGTGCTGAGCTAGCTGTCAAATTACCACCACCATCTCTCACCTTTCAACATGCAAATTTATCCCAGTAATTACAACGTTGCAAACTCACTCTATTGTTATTTTTTCATTTATGGCTCCTAAGGGAAAGTCTGTCGACACCTCTAAAAACCCAATGATTCCCCCTCTAATCGAACCAGATCACATTCTTCTAGCAGACGGAGACTACAAGGTTGCAAATTCGAGGTGTGAATTTGATTTCTTCAAATTACATTGTTGGCTAAAGGAAATTTTCCTCGACCAGAGCGACGAAATTGGACTTTGGGAATCCAATTTTCCTCTTTACACGTTTCCCCAAACTTACCATTTCCCTCAATTTGTCCTAAAAGGCACGACTAATTATCTGCCAAGCCAAAGAGCCATTGACTCTCCCACTGGTGAGATTTTGTTCACAATTACTCCTGAAACCATTGACCAAATGGTATAGATCCCTCAAAGTGACTCCACCACCCCTTTATTTGTCGAAGCCCTAAACGAATTGTATATGAAATTGACTTTTCACCATAGAGCCCAAATTTTTTAGATTTTCCTCCCTAAAGATGCCTAACTGCCCAAGAGAAATCCACCATACCTCTCTTCTATTTTCACAGAGAAAGATAACCATATTATCTCCATGATTTCAAGTTTGCTAGGTTGTTTTTCTGATGAATGGGTAGATGAACCTATTTTAGGTTTTTTGTTCATTTTATCTACAAAAGAAAAGGTTGTTGTGAAGTTCAATTTCATTCAATTCTTGGCTGACAACATTCATGAACAATTCCTTAAGTTTCCAACTGAAGGGATGTTCAAATATTCTTCCATTCTGGTTTATATGTTCCTATTCTATCAAGAAGATAGGTTTCATTTTGCACTCCAGAAGCTAAATGAACAAGGAAGCCTAATGTCAGTCATATTATGTACTTCATTGGTGAGAAAGAACTCAACAGAGTACAATTTCAAATATGTCATAGATCAGTTCATCTATCTAGCTACTTGTTTGATGAGAAGTAATATAGAACCCAGGGTTAGTGAAGAAATTTAGAAGGTGTTACATCTAATTGAGCAAGCCAAGACAAGTGACTCGTATTTATATCAGAATTATACAAAAATAAGGGTGTATGGATGTGAGTTTCCACCATACAACTCTCCTAAATACCTCCCAATTACGATTTTTTCATTGGATCACATAAGGCAGATGATAAATTCAAATGAAATTTATTTTGTAGTAGCTAAGAAGAAATCCTAATTCAGAATCAAAACTCAGATTGGACCATTAATTTGCAACAACATAGAAACAAGTGAAGAAGAAGATATCCTCTTGAGACAGATGAAGTTTCCTCTAAGTTTCACTTAGTCATATGACCCATTTGGCATCATTTTTGAGCTGAGGACCAAATAGAATATCACTCCCTATGTGCACACAAAAAGGCCAGAGATTGAGAGATATATGAACCTGGATGAGTGGGAAATGAACACTTTGCAAGAAGCAGAAGAGAAGCATGTGTCTATGACCACTTCACAAACCATCACACCTCAGAAGAAAGCATAGAAAATATCAAGGAAGGAAGACTCTCCATCAGCCACAAAGGTCTTAGTAGATGATTTTCAAGTATATAGGAAGAGGACTAAAACCATTCACACAATAGGTTTTCTGAAAGAGGGAAAAATGAAATCTACAATAGTTTTGGAAGGACCACACTCTTCAGAATAGTCAGATAGTGTGTTTGTAGGATCTCCATCATCACCAACCTCTCAAAGAAATCCAGACACAACTTTGACAGCTGAATCAATTCATGGAGAAAAGGAGTCCAATATTTTTGACAAGTATAAGGAAATTAAACAAAGGAATGAACTTCTTAACACCAACACTTATACTCAATTTTGGAAACAAACCTCTACTGCTCATCACAGACTTTTTTCAGCTTTTCACACAGAGAAGGGAAGAATGCAAATGACATTCTTACAGGCATAGGTCCCCTATCCAAAGACAACAACAAATTACAAGAAAATTGTAAGACATTTGGCTTAGGTTGATGGATAGTTGGTATGGATTGTTGGTTGTCATTGATGTCAATTATTGGAGAGTGATATTATATATTGATGTCAACCCTTATTGATTGATGTCAACCCTTGGAGAAAGTCTAGTAGTGAATTTTGGTAGCACAAAGGTTTGGGTAATTGACCCAAGGTTGTTTCATGTATAATGGTATGATTTTTAATATATTTGAAGGTAATACTATTATATATGGATAGTACATGTCATTCCATTTCTGGTGGTATGTGGAACGTCACATAACTCCTCACGGTTAGAGAGTTATGGCCATGAGAAGTTGGAGAACCCAGGTTTGGGTAATGGACCCAAGTTTGTTTGATGGATAATGGTATGAGTTTTGATATATTTATAGGTAATACTATTATATATGGATAGTACATGTCATTCCATTTCTGTTGGTATGTGTAACATCACATAACTCCTCACGGTTTGAGTTGTGGCCTTACGAAGTTGGAGGACCCTCATATGTCATTTAGAAGCCCCAAAAGGTCAAAGTAGTCAAAGTGGTTTAAGAGATTTTAGAAGGTAAATAATAAAGTGAAGTGATGAGTGTACTATAATTAAAAATCAATACAAAATAAATTATTTAAGTAATAAATTTAATGGAGAAATTAGAAGTGGGTTAACCCTAAAAGAAGGAAAGTGGGCAAAGTGACATAGAATATGTTTTTAAGGAAGCTACTTGGAGAGGATAAATAAGAGGCAAGGCTCTCTCATTTTAGATCACACTTGATAATATTGAATATATATAGCTGATTGAGGTAACCAAAGGATATATAAGTGGAACACTTAAACCTGCAAAAAATAGTGTCAGAACCTGCAACAAACAATGTCAAACCCTGCAACAGAGTTATACCATCACATCAAACTCCAAGCCATGTGCATTGCCTTTTTCCCAAGGCTTTACAACAGACACACGACCTGCTGCACAAATGAGTGCATGTG
>ML806924.1:195637-205806 GCA_009831015.1 Picea engelmannii | reverse complement strand
CAATTGTTGAAATTACTAAGACAACTGAGAGGGGGGGGGGGTGAATCAGTTGTTATTGTGCTTAAACAATTTTAAGTCTATTAAAACATTCTTAATCTTTATTCAAGTGATCATCAACATTATACAGCATATGGACAGTAAAAGTAAAGAGCATCAGTCACACATAAGGTATAAACAGAGACATATTTTCACGAGGAAACCCATAAAGGGAGAAAACCTCTTCTTCTTCAAATGATAGGCAGTATTTTAAGTTCTGTACATCATCTATAATTGAGCACCAACTCAATGTGAGGCTGCTACCTCTATTTTACAAGTTGCAACTTGTTTGAGAGCACCAACTCTCTTGTTTCTCTAGCACCCACTATAAGGAAGCACCAACTCCCCTAATGTTTCAACACCAACTGGATGGAAGCACCAACTTCCAATTACACAAGCTCAAACCTGTATAATAGAGAACACTTGTTCTCCCCTGCACCACCCTACCACCCTGGTTTCTCTGGTTGCAACCAGATGGAAGCTACAACTCCCTGTGTTCAAGCTCCCACTTGAACCTCTGAGGACAACAATCCTCCCTAGCACCTCCCAACCACCCTGAAATATGAATGAATAAATAAATAGGCAACTACACAGATAAATCGATTCTTACCACTTCTTCTCTGTTCTATAAATCTAGTCTTCTTCTAACTATTCTGCAATTCTTCTCTTCCTTTGTCTGTTCTGCAATTCTTCTCTGCTTCAACTTGTTCTATCATTCTGCTCTATTTCAAATCTTTTCCTCATCTGTTACTCTCCTCTAAGTTTTATATCACACTGCGCACATTTTCAGTCTCACACTGCGCATATTTTCAGTCTCACACTGTGCATCCTGTGATTTTCCCTTTCTTACAGTTTAATTCATTTTTCGTCCAGAACAACCAACCACACATAGTCTGTCTCTCTTTCTTTTATGCACCATGCCCACAATAGTTACACTTTGCATCTTCTTCGGCAAAAGAAAACCGTCTAAGCAATTGAAATGCCAACCGATCAGGAATCAGGAATCAGTTTTGCTAACTGATTCGTAACTGATGAATTAACTGTGAGAGAGAACAGTAGCCCTCCGATCATATTCAAGTTTATCTGCACCGTTGGATGAACTTTATTAATCTTTCCTTTAAATCATGTTTCGGCATTTCAGAATTCCTGTGGCCAAGTGTCTCGACACTTCATTTCGTGATCTCCGAAGCTCCGATACAGAGATTTTCTACTCTAGATCCTTCCTCTATATGACCATGGCCATGACCAAGCACTTATGCAAATAGTGCTTTTCACAAATTCACATTTTGTGAGTCTGGAGATGAGGCATCTTGACTCTCCAAGTCGTGATCCTCGAAACCCTGAGATGGAGTTGAGATCAACGGTCCACAATCTTGATGAACCTACGGTCCAGATCTCATCGTGAATTCACATCTCGTGATTCCTTCGATAGAGGTTCTTGTCACTCCAAGTCGCGATAGGCGAAACTCCAAAATGAAGCTTAGATCAATGGTCCAGATGACACCTTGATCTGATGGCTGGGATTAAATCATGATTTCGCATATCGCGATTTCGATGGTTTTGTTTCTTACCTCTCCAAGTCGCGATAGGCGAAGCTCCGAGTTGGAGCTCAGATCAATGGTCCAGAACACACCCTGATCTGACGGCTGGGATTAAATCACGATTTCGCATATCGCGATTTCGATGGTTATGTTTCTTACCTCTCTAAGTCATGATAGGCAAAGCTCCAAGATGGAGCTTAGATCAACGGTCCAGAACACACCTTGAACTTACGGCTGGGATTAAATCGTGATTTCACATATCGCAATTTCGATGGTTATGTTTCTTACCTCTCCAAGTCAGAATAGGCGAAGCTCCAAGATGGAGCTCAGATCAACGGTCTAGAAAAAACCTCAAATTGACGGCTAAGATAGTTTCACGATTTCTCATATCGCAAATTCAAGAGGTTAGGGAACCCCGTTCCTTTGACTTTCCAGTCAACGACATGATGATCTTTCACCAGGTGTCCTGCCTGAATATGGACAGTCCTCCTTCTTTCGGGATTTTGTGAGCCCATTTCTCCTTGCACTTTAATGAACGTGTAGTTCCTTCATGATCCAACGATGATTGAATAGGATGCTCAGATCTGGCACCTGAGATCTGTCCTCCTCTTATGTGTGTTTTTCTTGTCTACTAACAGATTTGACGGTCCTCCTTCTTTCGGGAATTTTGAATGGGATCCAACGATGAGAAATGCTTCTCCTCCCGAGCTTACTTTTTTTCACTTACTCTAATCTTGCCATCGATGATCTTCCAACAGTCCTCTGCACTATCTCTTCTGAGCTTATTTGAATATCGAATCTTCTCTACAGCGTCTTCTCATAATGCCCATCTATTACTTTTTGTACTCATGCCATCTTCACTGTTGTACTTTCCATCAATGACAAGTATACAAGCATGCGCTATCTGTTAAATATTTGCCAACAATATGATAGTCAATGAGAGAATGGATTCATAGATTGGTTCAAAGAGTGGTTCATAGACAAAGGAACATTATCATAATGGATTACATAGGAAATGGCTCGAACAATTCTAATGGAAACCAAATTGACAGATATGTTTTGGACACATGTAATGCATACATCAATTCACATTCAAAACAGAGTAATGCTCAGAAACAACAATGACAAAACTCCCTACGAACTATGGAAATGAAGCACAGACAACAACCTCTACATCAAGGTAACTCAAGGTAATATTTTATTAATTGAAATTTATGTTGATGATATTATTTTTGGTAGTGATGACAACAGGTTAAGCCAAAAATTTGCAAAGGATATGCAGAATGAATTTGAAATGTCATTACTTGAAGAACTATCCTTCTTTCTGGGACTTCAGATACATCAAAGAAACCAAGGAACTTTTATTTCTCAAACCAAGTATATCAGAGAAATGCTAAAGAGGTTCGGAATGGAAGATTGAAAACCAGTTATCACTCCCATGCAAACCAGTTACAAGTTAAGCAAAGATGATGATTCAAAGTCTACAAATCAGAGGAAATACAGGTCAATGATTGGTAGCCTCCTATATGTGACAACATCCAAATCAGATGTAATGCAGGCAGTTGGATAGGTGTCACGATTTCAAGCAACACCAAAAGAATCACATGTATTAGTAGTAAAGATAATTTTCAGATATCTCAAAGGAACAGAAGATTTTGGATTATGGTATCCAAAAGGAAAGGATCTATCTCTTATTGCCTACACAGATGCAGATTGGGCAGGTTGTATTGATGACCGACGAAGCACCAGTGGAGTAGTGTTCTACTTGGGTGAGTGTTTAGTATCATGGCTAAGCAAGAAATAATCATTAGTATCTCTATCTACAGCCGAGGCAGAGTATATTGCAACAACAACATGTTGTACACAGGTTCTTTGGATGAAACAAACTTTGACATATATACAGGTTGAGTATGATGAGCCCATTCCAATCTATTGTGATAATACAAGCGTCATCAGTATCTCAAAAAACCCAGTGATGCACTCCAAGACAAAGCACATTCCAATCAAGTATCCTTGTCTACGGGAATAGGTTGCAGAGAAGAACATCAGAGTTGAATATGTGGGAACAAAAGAACAAGTGGCATACATCTTTACAAAATTTCTTCCATGGGAAGCCCTTGAGTATCTTTGCCAGAGACTAGGAGTAATTTCTACTCCAAAATGAATTCTTTTGAATGCTTATCTTATATGTCTTATATGTACATGGGGAAGCACCATAAATAGGATAAAGGGGGAGAGATTTATCAGATGCAAAGGTAAATGCTTGGAGAGAGAGCATAGAGGCATATTTCCAAGGGGAGAGATTGTCACAAGGAAAGAATGAGTGATATGAATTTAGAGTGATACCCTTTGTCAAAGGGGGTGATATTATTCATATGAAGGGAAAGAGAGTAATCATAGGATTATAAACACAAAGAAAAATCAAAGGCACGTAGATAGAGGGAGTAGCCCCAAGGAGATTTCAGTCAGGGGGAGAAGCCCCAAAGAGAGATACCCTTTGCCATTGATGTCAAAGGGGGAGATTTATAAACATTCATAAAGAGTATAAACATGAATGTTATCATGAGTAAGTGTTACCATCAATGTTGGTGTTGCCATCAATGCCAAAGGGGAAGATTGTCATACAGTTGGCTTAGGTTGATGGATCATTGGTATGGATTGTTGGTTTTCATTGATGTCAACTATTGGAGAGTGATATTGTATATTGATGTCAACCCTTAGTGATTGATGTCAACCCTTGGAGAAAGTTCGGTAGCGAATTTCGGTAGCATAAAGGTTTGGGCAATGGACCCAAGGTTGTTTCATGTATAATGGTATGAATTTTAATATATTCAAAGGTAATACTATTCTATACGGATAATACATGTCATTCCATTTATGTTGGTATGTGGAACTTCACATAAATCCTCATGGTTAGAGAGTTATGGCCATGAGAAGTTGGAGAACCTAGGTTTGGGTAATGGACCCAAGTTTGTTTGATGGATAATGGTATGAGTTTTGATATATTTGTAGGTAATAATATTATATATGGATATTACATGTCAATCCATTTCAGGTGGTGTGTGGAATGTCACATAACTCCTCACGGTTTGAGAGTTATGGCCTTACGAAGTTGGAGGACCCTCATATGTCATCTAGAAGCCCCAAAAGGTCAAAGTTGTCAAAGTGGTTTAAGAGATTTTAGAAGGTAAATAATAAAGTAAAGTGATGAGTGTAATATAATTCAAAATCAATACAAAATAAATTATTTAAATAATAAATTTAATGGAGAAATTAGAAGTGGGTTAACCCTAAAATAAGGAAAGTGGGCAAAGTGACCTAGAAGATGTTTTTAAGGAAGCTACTTGGAGAGTATAAATAATAGTCAAGGCTCTCTCATTTTAGATCACACTTGAGAATATTGAATATCTATAGGTGAATGAGGTAACCAAATGATATATAAGCTGAATTTCAGAGGGAAGGTGAAGAAAATAAGGTCGGAATTCAAGGGAGGATAAATTCTTTTGATGATGCTTTCTAAGGTATGTTATTTACAGGCCATCTCACCATTTTCACAATAAAGTTTTCTCTAGAATTATTCAAACCATGAAATTTGTAGGCCATTGAGAAAACATATCCAAGTATCTATGGTAAAACATTCATCTTGTGGGTCATTGTATTTTTGGAGTTACACATTGTGGAAAATAGGGTTTGTGGCAAGTCCTGAAACTAGTCTAAAACAAGTGTTTCTGGTAAAAACGTCATAACTTCTTCATAACAGATCCAAATTAAGTAATACAAAATGTCTTGGTTATAGTGCAGTATTTAGTATGTTGTGTAACATTTTTATATCTATTCAACAAATATTCCGTGCGGGGCATGCTCTACAAGGTCGCTCTCTAGAATAAGCCATAATTCAACAAGATATGTTATTTATTCTATAAATCCTTTTATGAGAGATTCCAAGTAGTGAAACCTGGAGGAATTTCATAAAACACACTAAATAATATTATGTATCAGTTTCAGATCTTTATTCATTACAGGTACATAGTTATGATTATTTCAAGTTAGGGTTGTTGACTAATCCAAAACTAGTCATGTGAGACTAAATAAAAGTTTGATGAAAATGCTAGTCTCTTGGTGTTAAAGCTAAGGAAGGTTTGTGGGTATGTGATCATATACACCAGGTCTATTACAAAGTTACAAATCATATGTGTATGATGAAATTGATGAGGGTTGTTACACATAAAAAATACTCACTTTGACAGTGTCGCAAGTGTCGTCATTACAAAGGTCGCAAGTGTCACATTTTGCTCACAAGGTCACAAGTGTCGGATGTTTCTCACAAGTGTCGCAAGTGTCAAAGGAAGCATGCTACCATGATGCCTATGTCATGCCTATAACGAAATGAGAAGGACACTTGAAGCACCTCAAACATTTGATTTGGAAGAGGAGAAATGAGTCAGCAGGCTTACAAACCTTTTGCCATCTGAAAGCACCTCAAAAACTGAGTTTTTGGAGGGGAGCACTCCCCTATACCTCTTCTAGGAGTGTTGGCACTCCCCCTTACACTGTCTGGGAGCGTTATAAAGCTCCTTTGGCCCTTTTCAGGGAGTGTTGGTGTCCTTGGGAGCGCTGGTGCCCCCCTTAAGCCTACTGGGGAGTGCTACAGCGCTCTGATGGCCCTTTTGAGGGAGCGCTACCTATTCTGGGTATCAGTTGAGTTGTTGAATGAATGGGGGAAGGATATTTTCATTCTTAGAAGGCAGTTGAGCTCGAATCCCTAGTCCATCCATGATCTTAGGGAAGATCCTCAACTGAAGGAGGAAAATCCTCACCTTCCCCAAGGATATCTCAAGTTGTTGAGCCTCTCCAAGGCTATATAAGCAAGCTTTCTAATGGTGAAAGAGGACTGAAAAGGGAGAATCACACCAAACTTATGATCTTATAAGTGGTGCTGGAACATAGATAATTTGGAAGCAAGAGACCTATGATCTCATAGGGAGCAATTGGTGAAGCTATCATCATTCAGATCGTGGATCTTTTGAGCAAGGGTTAGACAAGGAGGACTTGGCAGAACTATTGCAATCCATCTACGACTGTAAGCAATGTTTCATCCTCATTAATATAATTTGCTTGGTCTGTTTCTTTCTAATTCATGTTCAATCTCACATGAATTTGTCTCTTTAGTAGATAGACCTATTTCGGACTAATCTTGATAGAGTAGGAAGTCATCATACTTTATTTGTATACAGGGCTTATCGAAAAGCGAAAGATTGGAGCTCAACTCGGAGCGTGCAGGGACAAACATCGATAAAAGGTACTCCCTTTCTCCTTCCTCCTCATGAATTAGTTTGTATATATCTGAAAGGAAGTCAGTGTCCACGTTAAGCGTCTTATGTCTTAAGAGTTAAGAGTCTAGCTCTCAAGAGGAGATCTACCTGTTCGCAGGGAGATTTTCCTTCAACAAGGGATTTTGGTTAAGGTACTTGTTGGGTACATGGTTGAGACAAGTAATTGATGAGTTGGCACATGCATGAGGTGTATAGTTGATGATATTGGTACATATTGATAAGTCATAGTTGATGAGTAGTTGATACATGATAGGTACATACTTGGTACATGGTTGGAGGTATTTGTTAGTAGTATTGTTGACATATGGTTTATGGATGATGTAACATACTTGTATTATTAGAAGCACATATTGATATTGGTGATGATTATGAGTTTTTCTGTTGTGCTTGGTTGATGCACATCTTTGAGAGTTGTCTTGGTGATTGATCTTGTTGAGTAGATCTGATTTGGTTGATAAGATTGATGAGACAGGTTTTTTTGATAGGTTGTTTGGACAAGTTGTTGTGACAGGTTATTTGTACAGGTTTGGTGAATGGTTGATGCACTTGTTCATGGTACATGTTGAGGTACAGGTTGGTGCATGGTTGATGTACTTGTTTATGGCACAGGCTGATTACAGGTTGTTTGGTACAGGTTGGTGTATGGTTGATGCATTTGTTTATGGTACATGTTTATTACAGGTTGATGCATGGTTCAGGTTATTGGTATAGGTTATTTGGTGCAGTTTGATTGGTATAGGTTTAAAGTAGTATTTCTCACAGTGATAGTGTGATAGTGGTTCCATCATTCTACTTATACGTCAGGGAGGTTGGATGAGGCAAGGACAGGTAGTTTTAGCCACCTTCTGGTTGTAGTCGGAGAACATATGGGGTTGTAGCCTCCTTCTAGTTATAGCCAGAGAACTGGGGAATTGGAGCTTCCCTCAGGTTGTAGCTTGAGAAACTAGGGGTTTGGAGCCTCCTTCCAATTGTAGTTGGAAAACAAAGGAAGTTGGTGCTTCCAATGAATGTAATTCTTCAAGACATATAAGAAAAAACAATCTGTGGTTTTCTCTCACTTTGGGTTTCCATGTAAAACACTGGTGTATTGTGTATGTGTATGATTGTTCATTTGTTCATTTCTTATTTACCCTGCAGTTATTGGATGATAATGATACATTGATATAACACTTGGATTATATGGTTAAAAAGGATTAAATTGCTCTATTACTGATTCACGCCCCCCCCGTCTCAATAATCCAACCATGACAAACACCCCTTTACATCAAATTCAACCCTGACAAACACCTCAATGAAAGCTTCCAAATTATAGGTATCACTGACCAATATCCAGTCCCAATTAAAGTTTGAAACTCTTCTTTGGCCAAGGGTAATAAGATAAAATCATTAGAAGAATTAGTTCTCAAGATTGGATATGACCCAACTAATGTCAAAGTAGTAGAAGAGGTGATCAAGAAGAAGAATGTTGATATAGAATCACTCAGGAAACAACTGAAACTTCCAGCAATAGAAGATTCACAAACTAAACAAGTTGTTGAGACAGAGAACCAAAAAGAAGAAATGTTAAAATTGATCATGGAGAAAAATGCATAGATTAGGGAAATGGAAGCAGAGATGGACAAGTTGATCAAGGAAAAAGAGCAGAATGCACAGTTGGCCATGGTTCCACTAGATGCAGTGCCCCTGATAGGGATAAGAACAGCTAAAGTTTCTACATCAACATCAATCTCATCACAAACTTCAGATGCCTCTAATAAACTAGGGAAATGTATGGAGGACATGTCCATACAAGGAGCTTAAATCATAAAGTTACATGAATAAGTGAATTTATTATAGGAAGAGAAATCAAAGATTCAGGCTTTTCATCAAGCAAAGATGCATAAATCTCAGAGACTAAGCCAACATTTGCAGTAGTTAGGGAAATACACAGCCATGGAAAATACCTTAGCCCAAGATAAGGAAAATATATGGATAGACATCAATCAATCCATGACAGATATTTGGCCCTCTACAGAGCATATTTGAGTAGAATGAATTAATTCAGAAAGTTAGAGGAGCCATTGAAATTATCAAAGAAGAATTGGGAGAAAATCCAACAGAAGCCACAGATCTAATTAGGTTTCTAAACTCTAAAAACAAACAGGAGTTAGAGGAGTTGGAGATAGAGGAAAGAACTGAAACTATCCTGGAAATAAAAAAGGTTATGACCAAGAAAGGCCTCATGTTGTAGTTGGAAGAAAAATATCAGGTTATGGACATAGGTGTGCAGAGATTCTTCAACAAGTTCGAGTTGTTGAACCAAAAAGGTCTACCTGTTTTGTTAGTGTTGAATGACAAGTTAATCACCCTGCCCAATTATAACTAGAAATTAAAGACAGTGGGAAAAGACAATTCAAAATTTGTAGGGATACAAGGAAGAATCATTGGGAAAGATTTCCTGGAAACATTGCAGTTTGACTTGAACGTTCAGCATGAAATAAAAAATATTTTCATCACTAAACCTACTTTTGCTAAGTACACAGAGATGGATGAAATTTACAGAAAATTACTCAAGATATCAATCCCAAGTAAAAAGAGGTGGGACAAACTATGTGAATTACTTAAGTAAAAAGGAGTTCTATTTTTCAGCCAGTAAGGACCAATAGCTAAGCAAAGTCAAAGGGACAAGCCACCAACAACATCCATCAAATCAGCACCAGAAATCCGAGCAGATATAAATATTCCTATATTTTTGTAATTAGAGATACAATTAGTTTAGATATCCCTAAATTATATCGTGATCATTTATGACAGGATCTTATGTAAATAAATGTATAAATACTTCTCCTTTCTGTTGATTAAGGTTGGTTGTCATTGATGTCAACCCTTGAAGAAAGCCCCGTAGCACAAATGTTTGGGTAATGGACCCAATATTGTTTGATGTAAATATGACTCATTATTGTTTTGTCATGGTTGATAAGAAGTAAATATGGATGAACTCCAAAGTGCTCCCCTTACGGTGAAAGCCCTCATGGGAAGATGCTTTGTGGAGTAAGAGAACCCATGCTTAATTATGGAATAATGAGATGAAGGAAAGTGAATTTTTCAGGGAAAGTATCCTATATGGATAGTGCTTTTCATGTCATTTCTGGTGGTATGTGGAACGTCACATAATTCCTCACGGTTAGAGAGTTATGGCCATGAGAAGTTGGAGACCTCAGGTTTGGGTAATGGACCCAAGTTTGTTTGATGGGTAATGGTATGAGTTATGATATATTTT
>ML806924.1:67115-114255 GCA_009831015.1 Picea engelmannii | reverse complement strand
TACCCTAGAAGTATGTACACTCTTCCACGCGGGGGAGTGCAGAGGGGGGGTACCCCCTCTGCGGGGTCCGGGGGGTCCATCCCCCCGGCTGGGGGGTCTGGGGGCAAGCGGGCCCCTAGCGAGGGTTCAGGGGCGAAGCCCCCGAAGCAAAAATTGCCTTGTAAAAGTATATTGTAATTTCATTGTAAATATGGACCGTTCATTATAAGGTCGCAGATCTAACGATAGAGATTATGTTAGGGTTTTTTTCCCTAGAAGCCAACCCTCTTTTATGAGGGAAATGTATCACGGCTATGATTGATGGTGAATATTGTATTCTGAGAGAGGATAATGTGAGAGAAAGAAGAGGAAGTTACAACGAGTTTTGTTGTAGGTTGTATCCCTTCATTTGTTGGATAATAATAAAGGAAGGACCTGGCAATTTCTCTGGTGGATGTAGCCCACACTGGGTGAACCACGTAAATATATGTCTCTCTTGTATTGTGTGTCTTCTGTGTTTTGTTTCTACATTTGTTTTGTTTTATTGCTCTGCAGTCCTGTTTTTCTAACAATGGCATTCTTATCATTAAGTAATTTAAAGAAATATTCCAAGAAATTCTTTAAGTTACTTACTTTCTCTGTTTTCTCTCATTTGTAAGTATGATCCAAAGATTGAGGCATGTCAAAAATAGGATTATCATACCTCTATGCAGTATTTATGTGAAGGCTCCATTCTCCTTCAAGAACTCCTTCTTTGCTTCTTTGAAGGTTTCCTTCACCTTCTTTGCATCAAACTATTGTTGTGGTTGAGTATTCTTCTGAATCCAACACTAAGATTCCTTCTTCTGATCCTGTGCATCTGCTCCTATCTTCACTCCTCCTCTAGTCACTATACTGATGTTCCTCCCAGGATCCCTTATTTCTGTAGCAATCCACTGAACATTCTAGTTATTTAGATTTCACTTCTCATGGATCTTCGTCGTCAACTTCTGGCACTCTTTTGTCACATTATTTGTTGTGCGACAATACATACATGTTGTTGTTGGTTGAGGACAATATCTAGAATAGTTTCCTTATTGTTGAAAATAATGGCAGATAATAGGCCCTCTGCCTCTGCCCATTCCTCCTCTTCCTCTACCTATGAATCCTCCTCTTTCCCCCTCTGGATCCATGTCCTATTGATGATATTGTGGTGTCTGATTATTCTGTGGGGGTTGCTAAAACTATGACACGGCTTGAAGTTATTGCGCATTGCCAAACTATGGTGCAGTCTATCCTGCCATCAACTCAACCTGCATCATGTATGCATATGAGGTTCTTTCCTTCATTAACTCTAGGGTTCTACAATTTTTGTCTTCATGCCCCACTGACTTACAAAAGTTACAGAAAGTACTATTCGGTTATGTATTGTACTTCTGCATCATAGGGAAGTGATAAGTATCATGCCCATGTGTCTTTCATATTTCACAACAAGGCCCTCCTATAGGCAATGGATTTGGTAACCCTACTCCCAGGTATTGCACAAATGTCGAACACTCATTCTTGTGATGTCCCTCTGATCTGCATAGGATACACCACACTGCTTCTCTTTTCTCCCTACTTTTATTCTAGTTTAATTGCAATGTGAAGTTATTCAGATCTTCCTTCATCTCCTCGATGGTTGGATTTGTCTGATTATAATGATTCTCCTCTAAATACATCGCTTCTTGCAGTGCCTCTACCTGGGTATGAATTTTTTTTTGTCTCAATGGATATTTAAAGTATGGTAATAGAGAATTTATAAACAATTGTTTGTGTTGCATATCAGAAATGGGATACTTCAATTTACCTTTCAATTTCTTGAACTTTTGATCGATGTCCCTGTTATCCATAATTTTGGTCGTCATGATGATGTAATGATGATGGGGTACTCAGGCTCTTCATTAGAACTTTATCCTGAGAAAAGTTACCTTTATCTCTTTCCAGAAATCACAGTTTTGAGGAAGGTTCGTAGGCTGTCAATATATTTGCCTGCGAGAATGCATGATTCTCGCAGGCTGCCTTAAGCCAGGGTGTGAGAAGTTCGAACTGTGCCTAACTATTAGGGTGCGAACTATTTCTAAATAAGGGAAGAAGATGAATTCTCGAACCTTCTAGAAGGGAATCTTCTAGAAAGATGAGATGGAATTCGAATGGTTATCTAAGTACTGGCTTTCCTGATATTTTGGGATCATTCCTATCCAAGTAACTAATCTATTCTCTCTTATATATTGAGGGGATTCTCATGGAAAAGGTTAGAAGCAAACTAGCAAGAGAATTATTGGAGAAATAGTGGAAGATTGTGTGAAGGATTGATGCTACAGCAGCTAAGGAACTCCGGCAAGGTTATCAAAACTGGTTGATCTTCTTCATGCAAGTGAGCAAGTGTGTGTGTCAGAGCTAAGGGCCATCGAAAGGAGGTTTGCAACATCAAGGCTCAGGTTGTAATCTTTGCTTTCAATCAATATAATACAGTAATATGTCTCTTTCCCATAAAGCTAATGTCACTTTATTGTATAACTCCTTGATCATATACTTAGAGTAATTGTTGAATATATTGAGTTGTCTTCACTTTGATTGGTTTGTATTGTTGTGGTCTTGATGACACAAGAGCATTGGAGCGAAGCTTGGAACAACAAAGACCCAAGGAAGCGATCATAAGGTATGTTCATGATTCTTGCCTCCTAGTTCATTCAACAGTCGAAATCTAGGGAAAGAGTATTATTCTGTCTTGATTTGTTCTAGATCCAGGTGGATCTAGGGAGATCGGTTTGTGTCCGCACTTACGGATTTATCCAATAACAAAATTGGCGACTCCACTGGGGAACATTCCCTTTTTTCTTTATGGTCTTTTGCGTATTTCTGTGGCCATTTTCTCTAGTTTCATTTTTCTCCTATCTTATCAGTCTCTAAGTCTTCAGGATATCCTAATAGACCTTCTGGGTCCAGAAGCCTTTGTCAATTTTGCTTTCATTTTCAAAAATTTTGTCATCTTCAGGAGTTCTCGTACTGTGTTTAACTGCAACCTGCGAGAATCAGTTAGGTTCACACCCTGCTCATAGGGTTCAGTGCGAGTACCTCACACCTTGCTAAAAGGTTGCCTGGAAGAATCATAGATTCTCGCACTGTGTAACACTGCATGCCTGCGAGCAAGATTTTTGAAAATTTTGAAATTGAGTTTTGGTTTTTCTAACTGCTCAGATCAGTTGAATTACCTCTTTTTGGTTTGTTGGATCATTGATTGATAGGTTTCTTTCTTTAGTTTGCATGCTTGAACAGTTTTAGGGTTTCAAGGTTTTTCTTGTCCTTTTTAGCTTGACTTTCGTTTCTTGACTCTTATTGGCAAATTCATTCTCTCTGACTTCAAGAGCTGAGTGTGTCTGATTGGTTGAGAACCAGTGATTGGTTGAGAGTTAAGTGCTTGGTGTTTCTCATTTGCTTGTTGGTTTGAAAGAACATTTTCATTTGCATTGAGAAGACTAATTGGTTTGCTCTTTGTTTTTGCTTTCATTGAAAGAGTTGATTGGGTTGTTATTGCTTGATTCTTTATGATTTGATTTTATGCTTTCTCATTGATATAATGAGAATTCTTTTTGGAAAGTGAATAATAATCTTTTCTTTCAAAAAACATTGTTTTTGTCTTTTAGAAAACATTGAAAAATCAAATTTTAGAGTTTGTTGAAGTATTTGAAAAAGACACATAGTGATTGTCCTTTGATAAATGATTGTTTGCATTGATATTTGAAAGGAAATTGTGCATTGCTTTGTAGTACAAGGTTGATTTGGAAATTTTTCTCTCTCTCCCATAAATAGGATTCATGGAATGAAAAGTGTTATATTTCATTATTATCCTTGCATTATTTGGGTCAGAGTCATACAACATGAGTTTCAGTTCCGTTACCTTTGAGTAAACAACGGCTCTTAAAAACATTGCGTAATCTTAAAATTTATCTAGTAACTCTTTTCTAGGGCTATTTTACACCAACATTTAGCTAGGCTAGTGCTTTGGAGTAGGAAGAGAGAGACACTCTCCAAAAGCTCAAAACACACAATAGTATCTTGAGTTAGGGAGTGTTAAATTCCATTTGAAACATATTGTCCTGGGAAGCCCTTCTAACACAAGGGTCAAGCACTAGGTCGCATTGGTGTTGGCAGAGTTACTAACCCTTCTTTGTTGACATCAGTGTAGAGATTGCATGTATTACGGGGATCACTCAAAGGTATACCCACAATGATGAGTGGAAGCCTTTTGAGTTGATTTCGGGCTAGATACCCTGCCCTTGCGTGTGGATCGGACTGACAACTGTTCCCCCAGGATTTACTGTTGTTGGTGGTGACCTTAGTGGCCTATCTCTCTAGGTTCTTACCCAAGGTGACTATGAAGGGGAAAGTCTTCACGGTACCTGGAATCGACGTTGATCAAAATCACTCGGGCTCCTTGGAGGGTATACCCACGATTATGTGTGGGAGCTTGCACTAGGGTGTAAGTCCGTTAAGCAGATCGTCAGCATAAATTTTCCACCTTAGCCCCACCCCTTCTCGTCTCGTTGTTGCGACGTTGGATTTCATCACCAACTAGTGGCCTCGAAATTAGAAGGTTTTGTTTGTTTGGTGATTGCTTCCTAGATTTTGTTTACTAGTGCGTGTGGTTTGTTTCTCAAAGTTGACCATAGGAATTTCTTTGTGGAGCTTGTCATTCATTTACAATTTATCCCCCACGACGTTCACGTAGAATGCAAGGTTTATCTCCAGAACATCTGGATGGTTCTCAACCCTTGCCTACTAGTACACCTGAGGGTTCTCCTCATCAGACTGAAGTCCTAGTTGTTACTCCACCACACGTGGACACAAGTGACGTCCCAGTTGTCACCACACCATAAGTAGAATCAACTGACTCTCTAGAGCCTTTTCGAATTACCAATACTAGAGAGGATTATCGTATTCACCATGGTGAACGACCTTTTGTGCGATTAAATTCCTCTGAAGAAGCAGTTGTTACATCTTTTGAATCGACCGTTGGGCCTTCTCCCGGTGTAGTAGGCCAAGATCCTTTTTGGTCAGGTAATTTTCGACGTGTCCTTTTTGGTACTGAGTCACCTACAGTCTACGAAATCAACCCTCCAGTGTTTTCTGAGACTAAAACTACACCAGTGAATACCACTTATCAATTTTTTCTTCCTCCTGAGATGGCCCATCTCGCTAATACTACGAGTGTCCAAACCAAAATTACTACAGCTACTCTTGCTCCTATCAATACCCAGCGAATGTCGGATGTCAAACCGACATTACCACCTGGTTACCATGCGTTGAATGCTTTGTTGAATGCTTCCAATCCAACACCTCCACAAACCCCAGCTGGTTCTCCAGGTGGTCCTCCTTTTCTTGGGCATCCTATTCTCGGTTTTATCCCAACACTCCCACCATTTCCTTCTGGCAATCCTAATCCTAGTGGCATTATCCCGACTGTTGCACCAAACTTGCAGATTCCTGTTGGTGGACAGGGTGGTACGGTTCCTTTTCCTTTTCCCAAACACAACACAGTTACTACGCAACCTACGGTTGGCACACAACTTCCGGGTGGAACTATACCTACGATAGGGGGACCAACCTCACCTTTTGGACAAAATATACCTCCTGAATTGGCCCAGTATTGGAATCAGCTTCTACAAAACTTTCCTCAAAATGCTGGGGGGTAGCAACCTGCCCCTACTATCAGCCAAACTTATCCAGGTATACCTAATCCTATTTGGGGTCAGGGTCAAACTACTCAACCCCAGGTCCCTACTCAAACTCAAGGTTACAATCCTTAGGGCTACTATCCTATCCGGCCACCACCGAATTAGCCAGGGTCTTCCCTCTATGGATAAACTGCTTACGGTCCTACTAGTTTGTCGATAGGGCTTCCACCCCAAAGCCATCAGTATCTGCAAGTAAACCGACAGTTACCTTTTCTTGCTACCTTGGATTTTCCATATTTGTCTAGGATTCTAAATGATCCTATTCGTCACTCTCCCCAATGGCCTACTATTCCTGCTAAGCTTCCATCGGATATTCCGAAATTCGATGGCAAGGTAGGAGAGGACCCAAATAATCATGTTATGACTTTTCATTTATGGTGTTCATCCAACTCGTTGATGGATGACTCCATTCATCTACGTCTTTTTCAACGAACCCTTACTGGTTCTGCTGCGAAGTGGTATATTGAATTGCCACGAGGTTTCTTTTCTGATTTCAACACCCTAGCTATGGATTTTCTTACACATTACCAGTTACCAATCCGTTATGATACTGGGACTGAGATTTTGACTTCCTTCAAACAAACTAAGGGCACTTATATATCATATCATATACATGAGTGGCGAAGGAGACGGCGTCTCATTAAACTTGAACTCCCTGATCAGTTACTGGCCGAATGGTTTACGAAATCCTTCGTGAATGAAATTGGTAAAGACATTGCTATGGGTGGTGTTGTTACAGAGGAGCAGGCTATAAGTCGTGCTCAATATCTTGATCTCATTTATTCGCAAATGGGAACACTTTACGATTAGCTACCTGAATTACCTCGTCCTGGTACTTCCAGCACATCAACTGCTCCAGCTTCCTCGCATGCAGCTGATGGTGTGATTGGTACTGCTCATACCCACTCACATTATGTTTCAACTACAACCCCTAAATCCAATTATTATAATGTTCAAAATGCTCTGTCTCCTGCCGCTTCCACCGGTAAAACTTCTGAGGTGAACGTTGTTCAATCTACATCGACCAGTAAAAATAAATCAAAGAAAGGGAGAGGCAAGAATAAGGAGAGTAAAAATAATAATCAAACTGAGAAAACTAAAGCCCCCCCTATTGAATATCAAGATAAGCGCAAACCTCGCTACCCTTGCCTTATCTATGGTGACGATCACTACACGAAGGATTTTCCTCGACGTGTCGAGGTTACTAAATTCCTTCAAGGAACACTGAAACCCTCTACGTCGGAAGTCTTGTCACAACCCTTCCCGTCTCAACAACAGGCTCAGTTGGTCATCCATGACCAACCATCTACTTCTACGACGTCATATGTTTTGATGTGTACCGATGATTCTAAGAAAAATAACGTTGTACTCATGACTAGAGCCAAAGACTATACTCCGTCTAAGGAGAAGGTTGACGATTTACCTCCTGATTTGGTACAGCCCTCTCCACCAACTCCACCTACGAATGGTCCTCTTCATCTCGAACGACCAAGCCTTGATACAATTCTGCGACCACCCCCGAAAGGTGTCGTTAAGAAATCGGCCTTCAATCCTCATGCTCGTGCGGCCTAGAACTATAGCATTGTAGAAGATCTAGCCCAAGCACCTTCAGCGATGTCTACCCTTGAAGTCCTTCAGTCTTGTCCTACACAACGAAGGGCTCTATTGAAAGATATAGGTGGAATTGATCCTACAGATATGAATTTAATAGTCTTTGACTTGGAAGATCATATTCTGAGGTTGCCCCCTCAGCTTGCGTTTCAGATACAAGTTGTTGTCGCTGACAAGAATATTTGTCAAACTGTTATCGATGAGGGTGCCTCTACGTGTGTAATGTCTTTTGCTTGTTGGAAAGCCATTGGCTCTCCTCCTTTAAATGAATCACAAAATACTTTGAAAGCCTTCAATGGCTCTGGTTTTAAGCCTTACGGTGTTCTTCCATCGTTGCCTGTTACTCTAGAAGGTAAGACAGTCCAAGTTGAAGTGGAAGTTTTTGATGCTCCTCTGGATTATAATCTTCTACTTGGTCGTAGCTGAATCGATTCTATGCACGCTGTTGTATCAATGCTTTTTCGTGTCGTACGATTTCCTCATCAGGGAAAATTTGTTACGGTTGATCAACTTTCCTTCTTTAATTCTGATACTCGTACTGGCAACGTGCCGTTTATAGCTAAAACCCCTCCGGGTTACGAGAATGTAGGTGTCGGCCTTTTAAAAGACTCTTCGTTAATGGGCACTTTCCCCATACCACCCCCACCCGATATTACGCGCCCGTCAGTTGCTTCTATTAATATGATCTCTGTTGTACCTCATGAGCTTCCAGTGTCTTCTGACCCTTGGATAGTCTCTGACCCAGGAGATCATACTTGTTTCGGCGACATCATGTCGTTAAGTCCGGTTGAGTCTGCTTATCAAGACATTCAATCGGCAACCCTTTCTACACCCTCTCTTGATGAGTTGTCTCCCAAACCTTTCCATGTCATCTTTCCCACTGACGAGATGATCATGTCCATCATGGAGGACACCCCTTGGGATGATGGGCATCATCATTCCATATTGTTTCTGGAACAACACACTCTCGAGAACTACCAACGGATTTCGACTCCATCGACCATTGTTTTCATATCGACCATTCCCCGATCTACACATGATGTGTTTGCCGAAGGGAACCTCAGTAATATTTCTCCCACGATACCCATTGATATATCAGTTAAACCTGGGATAGTTGAAAATGTTCACATTGGAGCTTCGTGTTCTCCAGATGAAATTGTCACCTATACATCTCTGCTTAAAGAATTTTGTGACATCTTTTCCTGGAGTTACGAAGAGATGCTAGGTATTGACCCTACAATTATTGTGCATGAGATAAAGACATACCCCAGAGCTAAACCAATCTGGCAGTGCCTTCGTCCGGTCCATCCATGTAAAGCGGCAGCTATCAAACTCGAAGTTGAAAAACTTCTCAAAGCCGGTTTTATTTATCCCGTGGCTCTGACAGAATGGGTTTCCAACCCTGTACCGATTGATAAGAAAGGTGGTAGTATACGTGTTTGTGTTGATTATCGGGATATTAACAAAGCCTGTCCAAAAGACAACTTTCCAACCCCTTTCGTCGACCAGACCGTCGATGACTGTGTCGGCAGTGAAATTTTTTCTCTCATGGATGGTTTCTCCGGCTATAATCAAATTAACATCGCTCCTGAGGACCAACATAAAAATTATTTTATTTGTCCTTGGGGTACTTTTGCCTATAGGAAACTTCCCTTCGGTCTTAAGAATGCAGGCACAATGTTTCAACGTGCTATGTCTTATGCGTTTCACGATATAAAGCATATCGTTCAACCTTATTTGGACGATTTACCAACTCATTCTTTACGCCGAGTCGATCACCCCACTCATCTCCGAGCAATTTTCATTCGTTGTTGGTTCTATCGCATTCGTTTAAATCCTCATAAATGTGTCTTTTGCGTAGAATCTAGCCGTCTTCTAGGTTTCATTGTTTCACGTCAAGGGATCCGGGTAGATCCTCTTAAGGTTGAGGCGAGTCTTAATCTCCCTCCTCCTTCTTCACTACGCCAGTTACAAAGTTTGCAAGGGAAAAACAACTTTCTTCGTCGTTTCATCCCTAATTACACCGAGATTACTCGTGGTTTTACACGACTACTAAAGAAAGGTTCAGAGTTTGTCTGGGATACTGTGGCCAACAAGGATTTTGAGGCTTTGAAGTTGTCCCTCACGAGAGCTCTGCTTCTCTTTCCTCCTGATTATAGTCGTGATTACTTTCTTTATCTTGCTTCCTTCGAGTATACTATTAGCATGGTTCTCGTTCAAGAGGATGATGCACACGATGAACATGTTATTTATTACTTGAGTCAAAGTCTCACATCAACTGAAATCAAGTATCAACATGTTGAAAAACTGGCTTTGGCTGCTGTTCAAGCGGTTCAACGTTTTTGCCATTATATTCTCTCAAGGAAAACTACAGTGATTTCACATTTCAACCCTATGCAACATATTTTGACACGTCAATTGCTAGGGGACAAGTACTCCAAATAGATTGTCATACTCCAGGAGTTTGACTTGGAATTTGATCGCGCCACGTCTAAGAAATCCTTAGTTTTTGCCGAGTTAATATGCGATTTTCCTCACTCTGACACGGAAAATGTAGCAGTAGATTCATTACCTAATGAATCACTTTTCCTTATCAGCACTGATGATATTTGGTATGGGGATATCATTATATATCTCCAAACCTATACTTTCCAGCCTACTTTGTCTAGTACTGAACGACGTCGCGTTCGTTATCAAGCCCGTCAGTACATTATCCTTAGAGATAATCTTTACCGTCGAGGAATTGAATCTGTTTTTCGACGTTGTTTGACTTTTGACGAAGTCGAGAAAGCTCTGAATGACTGCCATTCTCAAGCATGTGGTGGTCATATGTCTGGGTATGCTACTTCCCAGAAGATCTTACGCGCGGGATATTTTTTGCCTTCCTTGTTCAATGACTGCATTACTGTTGTTCAGAAGTGTCATGCCTGCCAAACCTACAATCAGAAAATTCGGTCGCATCCTGTGGTCTCAGTTGGTCCTTTTGCAAAATGGGGCATTGATTTCATGACATGTCACCCTCACTCGGCCGGGGGGCATGGTTACATCATTGTAGTTGTTGATTACTTTACAAAATGGGCCGAGGCGATGCCAACATTCGATAATACTGGAAAGACTGTAGCATTGTTTCTTTTTAATCATGTCATAGCTCGTTTTGGTATTCCTCAAGCTATCGTTACCGATCACGGTAGTCATTTTAGGAATTTTACAATGTCTGAACTTATGGAAAAGTTGGTTCTTCATCATGATAACTCAACACCCTATTATCCGCAAGCTAATGGCCAGGTTGAAGCAATTAATAAGGGTCTTATAACTATGCTTCGACGGATGATAGGAATTCATAAAACCAGCTGGCACACGATGTTGTTTTCGGCATTGTGGGCATATCAGACATCTGTTAGAACCGCTACGGGGTTTACGCCCTTTCGATTAGTCTATGGCATGGAAGCCATTCTTCCTATAGAATGTGAGATACCTTCTCTGAAACTAGTTGTCGAAGTCTTACCCAATACCTCTGCTGAAGAAGAATGTTTATTGTATCTGATGCGATTAGACGAGACTCGGCGTGACACCACTCTAGTAATAGAAGCCTAGAAGAAACACGTCAAGGCATAGTATGACAAGCATGTCAAGCCTCGCGTTTTCTCTGAAGGTGATCTTGTTCTTCTGTATGAACAGGATAAAGATGTATTAGGAGCTGGGAAATTCGAACCAATGTGGCGTGGTCCTTACATTGTTTGCAGTGTTTTGGAAAAAGGAGCGTATGAGCTGGTTGATTACGATGGTATACCTTTGAGTGAACCCAAGAATGGGTTGTACTTGAAGAAGTACTATGCATAAGTTATTTGTGCAAAAGTACTTGTATTTTTATGTATCATACTTTGTGTGTTACTTTAGTTTGCTTTTGACGTTATCTGGTCTCTGCCCTTACGTGACGTTGTGTTTGATTTCCATATGTCAGAAACTTCTCTAGCCTATATTGGCTTCGCTAATGGTGCTAGCCATAGTACTCGAAACCTAGCTTCCGTTGCTTGGGCAATCTATGCCCCAACAAATGAAATTATATCTTTACGAGGTGTATGTCTTGGCCGAGCAACCAACAACATCATAGAGTATAGCGCCATTATTGAATTATTGGTCAATGCTATCTCACTTGGAATTCATCATTTGGTTGTGCGACTTGACTCGCAGCTTGTAGTACTGCAGCTAAGTAATATCTACTCTATTCAAAGTCCTACTCTGTTAAGGGTATATTTGAGGATTCGCCTCTTGGAACGGTATTTTGATCACATTGAATATCAACATATTCCTAGATGTCTTAATACATTAATAGATGCATTAGCTAATTATTTATTGGAAAGACATTTGAACCATTTATAAATCGAACACATTACAATTTACACAACATAAAGTAAACCGGTAGAAACCATCTGTATATATAACGATCAAAAGAGTTTGTTTTTACAAAAAGTTTGTCTGAAGACCAAAATATCAAAAATTGAAGCTTATAGCTTCTACATAGTGATGTCATGGATGACGTTCACGGTAACACACAACTGCCCTAGCAACCCTGTGGAGCAGTCGACCCATCTCTGCTGATACCCCTACAGTGTGACGCTAATCACGTCGTGGAACCTCTTCCAGAGTCATATCTAGAATGTCTATTGTAAGACCCTCTAAATTCTATTCCACCACCTGGTAATCTTCGACATATTGTGGTACTACTGCTGCTACTTCTCCTTGTCATTGGATAGGAGAAGTGCTAGGAGGTCTATACGGTCCAACATCTGTGTTATCAACAAACATTTGGTGTTAGTCTTCGAATAAATATATAAAACAAAAACATTTAAATATGATATAAAAAGTTTAAAAACATTTAAAAAAGAGAAATTTGTGTACTTCTTACCGAGGTCTCCCCACTGAGCGTCCTCAGGCAGTGCTAGATCCGGATCTCCTCGGAAATTCAACCCGACATAGGCGTAGTCATCGACCATCAACATCTGGTTTTGCAACCAGTCAAAGAAAATATCGTCATATTTGACGATTGGTCCTGCCACGTGTCGGGCCATGAGCCGACACCATCGCAACATCCTCGGATCCCTAGGACCCTGAAAGTCCCACTCAACCTGTAGTCTGAATACGGGAACTCTCTCGAGGAAGAAAGACACTAACAAAGATCCATATCCAAATTGTTTCAGTTCTCCCCGCCTGCACTTAGTCAGCTATCTTTTGATACTGCACAATACTGCATCAGCCCAGTTAAATACTCGGGGCTCAGTACACTCGATGGCGTACTGGAAGTAGCTCTGTAATGCCATATGGGGAGCGGAACTTCCAGCCATCCGAGAAATCATGAAGAGAATAGTGCATAGAGTCAAGTCTGTTACTCCCCAGATCGCCACTTTCCATTTCTTTCTTTCGGCCTCAGGTACACAGTATTGATTGCAATATTCACTCATTTTTAACCCGCCACCTCTACTGCTGGTCAGACTGACATAAGACCCGCGCCTGGATTATCCAGTCAAGAAGTATATGTCCTCTATGTCAATGGCTAATGTGTGATCTCCTACATTGAAAACTTGATGGTCTGGATCCCACATATGGACTAGATACTC
Source organism: Picea engelmannii (assembly GCA_009831015.1). Classification (NCBI taxonomy): domain Eukaryota; kingdom Viridiplantae; phylum Streptophyta; class Pinopsida; order Pinales; family Pinaceae; genus Picea; species Picea engelmannii. The sequence goes on along the minus strand of ML806924.1, from coordinate 101,294 downwards.
CAGTAATCTGACTTGGGCTCTCATGCCTGGGATACGAAAGTGTTTTAAGAAACCACAATCTCTTAATGCAGCTATGGTGGGAGGATGATTATCGACATTTTCATTATCCTCCTCATGTTCTCGTTCCCACCACTCAAGCACCATGTTTGTGGCTATTTATCTGCATAAGAAACATACAAAGGGGATTAATGATTTTATTCATGATATAAATCTTTTTCATTGGATAAACATTTAAAAAAATGTTGAGTTCTGCGCTGCTCGCAGGTGAATTTTTATACACAGTGCGAACCCCTCTTAGGTGGCTCAAATATTTCCTGTGAGAAAGTATCATTCTCGCAAGCCTCGTATGGGCAGCCTGCGAGAATTCCTACGCGCATGTAGGGTTCAAAAAACACTTGAAAATGCAAAAAATTAACCAATGAAATCAGAAATTTAAACCATGAAAAGATCAAGAAGGAAGAGCTTACCGTAATGATGCAGACGGCTCGTCAAATGATCTCTTGTAGCTCCTGAAAATCAACGCCGAAGTCGGAGGGTAAAATGGGGGTTTTTGGAACTCAATAGTGAAAATGTGAAATGATATGGTAAAATTCGTTATTTATTCATTTAATTTACTTTTTACTATGTCAGTTTTGGGTTTTTATGTTTATCTATTCTTTAAACCTAATTACTAATATATAAATGAGTGTATTGACTTGCAGGTGTGGAATATTGATGATTATAAACACGGATATGGACATATCTTTCTCCGTTATGGGGTGATTTTGATTGTTTTTTTATGGTTTTTACATAAAACCTTGAGCATCTTTTTGTCCGTTCTTACACTCGTGAAAAACATAAGAACGTGATCGAGCATAGTTTTATCACTTTTTCGGGCTCATCGTGGTTATACGAAAAAGGAACCCCCCTAGAGTTCTCTTTAAGCTCTTTTCAGACTCTCTAAATATGAAAAGATCGCCGAGCGACCTTGCTATTTTCATGCTCGATAAAGTATTTGAAGTATGCGCCTGGTGAGCGATAATTTTTCTCTTTTTCGGTCTCATCTAGACTATGTTACAAAAAAGGAACTGAGAGAGTTCTCTTTTAAGTGTTTTTCCAAACTCTATAATCTTGAAAAACCTTCGAGTTTACTATCTCTGGACTCGTTAAACAAACATTGACAGACCCATGATGGGACCGAACCACTCCTTCTTAGGGTTTGTTAAACATACTCCGAGGGACTCGTCCGAAGGATGAGATTATATCAACAAGCATATGTGATCCTCTTCAAGCTTGTGTAAAAATAAAGAGGTACTTGCCATAAATGGTGGGGGAAAATTTGGAAAAGGGATATGTTTCATCTTTGTATTGATTGGCAGTAAGTGTCGCTCTTGAACATGAAACCCCCTATTCATCATTTGAAGCTGGTTTGGGAAATCCATCTGTCTCTCTTTTGATTGATTACAAGTTCTTTCCATGTGTCGTCTTTGAGTCAATGCTGCCAAATCATTGGTTGTGTCGTTCATATGTTCAAGAGAAGTCCATCTGAAAACTATATTGAGTCGGCCATCTGCAGTTATCCATTCTCTCTGTGTCGGCCTTCCCTGTGTCCAGTCCAATTTGAAAAATGATTTGTTTCACATTCAAACTATGTTACTCATTTCGTGTCATTGATGGGGGATACATGAAGGCCCTCCTATGACGAGTTTTGTTCTGTCGACTTCAGCTCATTATCCGGAATCAAGACTTAGAAATTGTTTAGTACCTTGGAGATTGCATGCCTCAATGGCAAGTTTCCTCGCTTTCGATAGTGGGTTTACCTCATTAACCCCTGATCAAAAGATTTCGTCGGATGTTCGACATCAAATCATTTATTCACAGTTGATGGATTGTACTATAGTACCTTGGGAGTCATTGACATCAATGGTGATTTCCCTTGCACTTGTTAACGGTTACATCAATGACCAGTAATCAAGTGGTTTATGCCATGTTCGACTTCAACACATGTAATCACATGGTTAGATTCGTACTTTGGGTGATGAGATTGAAGACCTTGGATTTCTCTTTGTGATCCAGGTTGCGATGGAGTATGTATAATTTGTGACACATAGATGCATTGTGTATGTTTCGTGGCTATGTTGTCTTGATTGAAAATTTGTCGCATAGATCCACATTGTATTCAGGTGGCTATGCTATATTGTGACGTCATGGATCCACAGTGTATAATTGGTGGCCATGACCTTTGTTTATGATGTCATCAGTCTATGATCTGAGTTTGGGAATGCCTACCTCAGAATTGGTATATATGATATTCTGCAAATGCTTGGATGTTTGCAGGTTTTCGATTAGATGTGCTCTTGGTTCTTGACACACACATGCAGCTTACAAAGTCTATCGACTGTCACTGGTTCCAATCTCAGACTTTGGGGGGCATTCTGTTATCCATAATTTTGGTCGTCATGATGATGTAATGATGATGGGGTACTTAGGCTCTTCATTAGAACTTTATCCTGAGAAAAGTTACCTTTATCTCTTTCCAGAAATCACAGTTTTGAGGAAGGTTTGCAGGTTGTCAATATATTTTCCTATGAGAATGCAGGATTCTCGCAGGCTGCCTTAAGCCAGGGTGCGAGAAGTTCACACTGTGCCTAACTGTTAGGGTGCGAACTATTTCTAAAGAAGGGAAGAAGATGAATTCTCGAACCTTCTAGAAGAGAATCTTCTAGAAAGATGAAATGGCATTTGAATGGTTATCTAAGTACTGGCTTTCCTGATATTTTGGGATCATTCCTATCCAAGTAACTAATCTATTCTCTCTTATATATTGAGGGGATTCTCGTGGAAAAGGTTAGAAGAAAACCAGCAAGAGAATTATTGGAGAAATAGTGGAAGATTGTGTGAAGAACTGATGCTACAGTAGCTAAGGAACTCTGGCAAGGTTATCAAAAGTGGTTGATCTTCTTCATGCAAGTGAGAAAGTGTGTGTTTCAAAGCTAAGGGCCATCGAAAGGAGGTTTGCAACATCAAGGTTCAGGTTGTAATATTTGCTTTCAATCAATATAATACAGTAATATGTCTCTTTCCCATAAAGCTAATGTCACTTTATTGTATAACTCCTTGATCATATACTTAGAGTAATTGTTGAATATATTGAGTTGTCTTCACTTCGATTGGTTTGTATTTTTGTGGTCTTGATGACACAAGAGCATTGGAGCGAAGCTTGGAACAACAAAGACCCAAGGAAGCGATCATAAGGTATGTTCATGATTCTTGCCTCCTAGTTCATTCAACAGTTGAAATCTAGGGAAAAAGTATTATTCTGTCTTGACTTGTTCTAGATCCAGGTGGATCTAGGGAGATCGGTTTGTGTCTGCACTTACGGATTTATCCAATAACAGTCCCATATGGACTCTCCTAGTTTCTGTCTAACCTAAATCATCTCATTCATAAATTGATCCTCTGATTTTGGCCTCTGAAACTTAGTGATCAGTTTCTGCTTGATCTTTGTTATTATTCCCGACACACCCTATGGATTGTTTACTACTAGACTCATATACCAATCTAGCACGCAGTTTCTAAACGTTATTGCTAGATGCGCTATTTTTGTTGCCTCATCAGTGACTCTTTTTGCTTCCCATATTCACTCACACATGAATAGGTGCGTCTATGGGTCTTCTGATCCATCTGTTGAATTAGTGTTCAGCACCTCCTTCAGGACTCACGACATGGTCTAATAGCCTCCCATGGATCCATTAACTCTGGCGGTGATGAGTTTACCAATAACCCGCAGGTTTTGGTATAACGACAGTTGTACTACCAATAAACTATTGGCAAGAATTGCAGTTTGTACAATTTGCATAGAACTTGTTTTTTTCATTAATGTCAAACTTTAAAAATGCTAAAGGGATAGGCATGGATCAGTTTGCACAGGCGTGGATCAGTTTGCATAGGCACGATGGTTCCAAATTCGAAGATCAGCATGCCTCTCGACATACCGAAACGTGAGACTGCGAAGAACTCGAGAGTTTCTATTTCAGGATTCCGGGAGTTTGTATTTCAGGATTCCAGGAGTTTCTATTTCAGGATTTTTGCATGGTAAGCAAAAAATTCAACATCACGAAGTCTCGAATGCTGAAATACCTAAACCACAACTTAATCTGAGTCATTGATCAGAGGGAGATCGTGGACCCTTGATCCGACTCTATTTCGGAGTTTTGGATACCAAGATTTGGAGGAGTCAAGAGTCGAGACTCTTCATCACAGGAGTCCCGAAGTTCCGAAATGCAAAATGCCGAAATGGGAAATCATGAAATCACTTTATGGATAAGCACTTGGTCACTGCCAGTGGTCACATTGTCGAAGATCTGTAGAGAAGAGCTTGAAGAGAAAAGCTCCATTTTGGAGTTTGGGACATGGAGAGTCAAGACGACTCTTCACAGAATCCCTAAAACATGAAATGCAAAATGCATGTTCAGAATTGGCCCCTGGTCATAACCTACAGTCAAATCAACGAAGGCTCGAGGAAGGAGCTAGTGAAACCAAGCTCCATTTTGGAGTTTCAGGGATCGTGACATGGAGCATCAAGAAACTTCACCACAGGAATATCGAAATGCCAAAATCGCAAAATGTGAAATGTTGATATGCTGAAACGCCGAAATGCGAAAACGCCGAAAAATATTTTTGGTGAAGATTTCAGGGTTCATGACTAGGAATGTTGAGACACTTCATCACAAGAAATGACGAAATGCCAAAATGAAAAATGTTGAAATGGAAAAATGCAAAATGCGTAAATACCAAGGATCAGGACTTGGGGTATCGAAACACTTCATCACAGAAGTGTCGAAATTCTGAAATGCGAAACGCCAAAAAAAATTTGTATGCTCATCGAATGATATTGGTTAAATATTTAAACTAATCATGTGGATATTGTTCGTCTTGATGCCTTGGCCAATAATAATCATTGTAAGGAAGTTATTCAGTTATTACAACTGAATCTTTGAAGCCTGAGGGTTCAATTGTACGAACTGATGATACAAGAAGACATATAAAGTGATCGTTGTAAGAAAAGTAAAAAAGTGAGAGAGGATTATGGGAAATATATGGCTCTATAAAATTTGAGGAAGAGAAAAGACAGAGAAGGGAAGACACATACACGGATTGAAAATCTAAGTGGTCTGGTCAAGAATGAATTGTGCAGAGAGGATTTGAATGCTTATTGTTTGACAGAGAAGATAAAGAGTTGGTTTGTAGGTTCCTTGTGATAGAGAATGATTTCAGGGTGGAAGGGAGGAGCAAGGGGAGACTGTAAAAGTTTCTGGTACAAGTTGGTTCTTGTACATCTGGGAGTTGTAGCTTCCATTTAGTAGGTGCTAAAGAAATAGAGGTAGCAGCCTCATCTGGGTTGTAACTCAGATAAAATAAGGATGTAAAGAGGATTTGGAGCTTGCCTTTCATTCATAAGAAGAAGAGGTTTTTCCCTTTTGGATTTCCTCATGAAAAATCACTGTGTCACTATTTCATTTATGTGATTGTATATTTATTGGTTAAATGTACTACAAGTTAAATGTTAAAGGCATGATTTATTTATTAATAAGTAATCTTCTTATGAAATGAAACAAATTTTATACAACTGATTCACCCCCCCCCCTCTCAGTTGACTTATTCTATACAACACCATCCCCATGAAACTCTGGTAATATTATCATTGGATATATGTCTGCCATTGTCGAATGTGTTGTACCTACTCCACGTGGTACTAATATTTGTATATTGTTGTTCAGACTTGAACTCCCACTAGCATTGCTACTGGTACTTCCACTTGTACCACTACCTGTATTGTTGTTGGTACTTCTTCTTGTACTCTCACTTCTATTTTGATCTCCTAGATTATTTTGACTGTCAGTCACTTGTTCTCTAAACAACTCTTTCTTTGTTGAAGTGTTAGTCGTACATGGGGTTGTAAGTTCTACACCGATTCATATCTGCACAGGGGTATCTTCTTCCTCATGAGATATCTCTCCTATATTCTTTCTTTTGTATATGGCATGTAGTATTTCTTCAATGTTCTCCATAACATGGATATCCTCTACATCTTCCTCATCACTCTCCAAGCCTTCTCTCTCATCTATTGCCCTTTTCTTCCTATTGAGCTTATATTGGTAGGGTCATCCACTGCACGTCATTCCTTCCCTCTGCATAATTTCTTGGATCTCCTCTTCATCCATCACAATGGAATATTTCTCTTTACTATGCTCTCCTCTATCCATTTCCCCCTCCATCTCAGACATTCCTCGGTGTTTCCCCAAACTCCCCCATGCACGCAAGGTAGTTTAGTTGTCTGATTCCATTGTTAATACCCCTTTATCATGCAACAATATTTTGATTGAAGTGTACAATGACCTGATGTACCTTCCTCTTGAGCCCTTAAGAAACTCCTGCTCTTATACACTGTAAGACTTCGATGTATCTACTGCAAACACAGTTATATACCCTACTACAATGTTGTCTAGCCAGCAATATATTGTGCACGTGAATTTATTATTCACCCTTTTCAACTGCACGATATTCTCGTCTGTGCACTCCATTGATCTAACTCTAATCATCAAATGGGTATCTTTCAACCATGTTATCCACTTCTGCAATAGCATGGGAAACTCACTAAATAAACTCTTGTGTATTTCATTGACTATGTATCTCTCCAAGTATTGTCTTGGATTAAACCTAGGGCTTCTATTATCTTTATGGGAAAAATATAGTTCTTAAACTATCAACCATCTTTCAATCTCTGCTTTCATCGAATTCCAACCTACAAACATCCTCTTTCTTAAGACCTCGCTCTATACTTCATGATACATCCCTCCCAATCTAATCTTTTGAGTAACAACTGACAACAGAACCATTGTTGATTACCTGTGGGATTGTTGACAATCGTTTATGACACACCATCAACGAGAAGGGAAGATTTGGACTGGGGTTGTCTATCTAACCCAAGCCATTTGGAATAATCTACCCTGGTAGGTTTTATGGTTCCATTAGCCAACTAGGATTCTAAAATAACTAAAATATGTGAACTAACTAAAGGTATAATTCTATCTATTGACACATTAATTACAATTATATACAATTACAAGGTTTAAGTAAAGCCTTGTTAAAATAATTGTTTTCAACTAATGGATCAAAACAAGATGAAAAATAAATAAAATTGTTCTAGTACTGTAACTGACAAACTAATAAACAATGAGTGAATAAGATTGAAAATGATATAATGATAATGGACAAATCATTCAACGTTTAAATGATGCAATCATTATTCATTCGCAAATCAACAAATTAAATAAATAATAAACTAACTAACCTGATGTTGATTGGTTGTGAATAAAATTACTAAGTTATATTCGTATTTTTGTGTAATGTAAGCTCCACTTAACCTATTGCCAAGCATAAATCTATGGCAAGAACAAGAACAATATTTCTTGAAGCAACTCAAGGAAATTATTTATATTTTGAAAGCAAATCCATGATAATAGAAAGACAAATAGATTTTCATTCATGTGAATTTAGATTGTCCAAAATCTAAAGATGAAATCAACTTCAATCACCGACAAATGGTATTATCAACAATCCAACATTTGATGTAAACTCAAAATGTATAGATAGACAATTATTCACAAAGATAATAATGACCAATAAATAATGAACCGTGTAAGAGATAAGAACAATATGAAAATATAAATGTAGAACAGTCTAAAGCTAATTCATACAAACAAGTTTCCATGCCCATAAAATATATGAAGGCCAATAATCACATTGTACAGTCTACAGAAGGACTAAAGCCAAAAAGTAAATTGTATCCCATATATTCCTCAAAATGATAAGTCCATCATCAGGTCCAAAAAGAATTTCGCAAACCAGTAACTGGCCATTATTTAAAGAGAAATTTTGGTTGTCCTGTATAATGTTGCTCCAACAACCTGTATGTTAAGAGAAATCTATAGCAGAAGGTTGTATAATTCTAATATTTTGACAGTGTCAGGATAAAAATCATTTTGACTGACAATTTAAATCTTATTTAAAATGCAGAAAGAACAACTTTCAAAACATGATCCTTAGTGAAGATATAATAGATTAATCGACAATAAGAAAAATCTCAATTGAACAATTATATCTTTACAAATATGAATTACATGAATCAACTCAATATAATACAAGATTTGTATCAAAATAACACAATCACCAAGATCAAGATAATTTGGATAATAGACTCTTAAAGATTGAAAAAATTAATACATAAATGATGACAATTAACTATGTATTGATAAAGCAAACTAAAGCTAATTTAAATCAATGCATAATCAATTACTCAAAGAATATGAAGATATTATAATGAAAATAAAACCATTTTACTCACAAGACAAAAGCCATTAAGCAATCTGAAATTTCATATTCTTGTTCGAAAATGCTCGTCCATTCTCCCAAAATTCCAACCATTTGTTACTCCATTTGAAAAGAAAAGTTTACAAAATAAATAATATACAAAAAAGAAAGGATCAAAATCCTCCTCTAAAATTCTTGGATCTGCGTTGGCTCTGAAATTTCTCATATATTTATGCAATGAATGAATAGTCTGGGTGTCACTAACAATTTCCGCCACCTGAAATTTTTCTCATAAAGAAACAAAAATATCTCTCAAATCACTCATTTTTTGGGGGGAAAATCCTTCATGTAAGGTAAATGGGTCCATTTTGCAGATGGGTTTTCAACCGTTTCTTCTGATTCTTTAAGGTTTGGTTGTAATCAGTCCTGAAAAATTGTTTGTCTGTTCTTGAATGCATTTCCAAAGATTATTTGTTGTTTCTCATAAATTATTTGCAGCAATCCAATATTATTTTTGGATCAATTATCTTGAACGTATTTAGATAATAAAATAAATCCATGATCATATACGTACCAAATAACTGATAATAGAAACCTGTGAAACAAAAAGAAACCAAATTAATAATCTAAAAATTGTGAATAAAACAAAATCTAGAACAATAAAATTAAAATGAATTTAAACTAACTATAAGTTCTAAACAAATATTGTTTATATTTTCCTTTCAAATATGATCTTAAAATTCTAGAAGCTTCAAGTTGATGGAGAGGAGAAAAATATTAATTTTGGGTTTACACAAAATCAAACAAATGATAGATATTTTTTTTTTTTTTTTTTGAAATGAGATGCAAACTAACAAAATTATATTATTAATTAAACCTACCAAATGATTTTGTGACAATGATTTCTAATGAGCAAAAGACGAAAACATAATCACAATTTAAACAAAAGTAAACAGTTGATAAAAAATAATGTTTTCATTTAAATTAAGATTTTTATGTTCGTCTCTCCCTCATTCAAATGTGAACAAATGTCATAAAAAATATGTGTCACAATAAATGCTCTTCCTATAAAATCATTTTTATTAATCCATGTCTTCAACCAAGCCATCCTCATAGTAGATAAATTCAATAACGAAGAGGTAATAACAAACTCCCAAATTATGAAGCTTGTCCATCAACATCAAAACTCTGTAGAAAGAAAAATGAAATGGCATTTGAATTTCATGAAATTCAAACCAAACAAAAGAATATAAACTCAAACCAACCTCGAAACAAATAAAACCAATACCAATCCAATCAAGTCAAAGGGAAAAAAGTTGATGAATCCAAGTAAAATTTCGAGGGACCCTAGATTTTGATTAAAAATAAAGAACAGGTTTGTTGGGGCCCAACAGGGTTGGCCCGGGTTCTAACTACAAGATTACCAACAACCCTTCGACCATCATCCCTTATGGATACCAAAAGGAAACACAACACACAAAGTTCATTGTGCAGTCTCACTCGAGATGGATTCAATGGGTGGTCGTAGGACTCAGATGTTTGCAACCCTCGGATGGGATGTGTTTCTCTCTCAGAGGCATTGGATCTACTCATTATCAGCCCTCAATCCCTAATCAGAGCCTAATTTAGAATAATAACACTAATATTCCAATAATACTTCATTAACCATTATAGCATCATGCATTCAATGATAGGTATTCATCTACTATAACACAAGATTCAGATCTAAACACTAGCTATGAAATTCATTTACTTAGTGGTGTTCTCTAGATTTCATGAGTTTTTCCTTAGTGCGCAATAATATAACCTTTATCAATTAACATATTCATCATAAATCTTGTTAACTCAAATATAATAGTAAGAAATGAAACCATTCATACACATGACACATATATACTATGGTTCACCCCCTCCTGGGCTACGCCCACAAAGATTTTTCGCTTGGGCTCTTTATTCATATTCTTGAAAAATCCAATGTTGAACATTGTACAATTATTCTACCACTACATCGATATCCACAAATCGCAAAAGTCTCTCAACAAGACCTCCTACTTAAAAAAATCATCTACTACAACCTCAAAAATACCCACACCAACAAAAATGGCAACACTTCTTCATCGTCCTAATACATTCTACTTATGCAAAACTAGTACAATGCCCTTACAAAAACCCTAACCCTAAGTGGATTAGGTTTGTCCACTTTTCAACTACTCTGTATCGGTTGGTCCTCGATCCAACTATTCTCCAAGTTGGCACTTGTCCACTTTCCAACTGCTTTGCAACAGTTTGTCCACTTTGTAACTACTTTTCTCAGTGTTGATTTTCCTCTATTTTCGGCACTGCTTTTCCTCTATTTTTGGCGTGCTCCCCTATTTTTCGGCGTTGTCTTGAAGTCTTAAAAATTTCCTTGGTTTTCTCCCAAAATTGACATGCACCAATAGTATATATTTCTCATCACACCAGGCAACCAATTCCTTACAGTCGAAAACCTCAGGGACACACCCTGTACGAGCAATTCAAGACATCCAAATCACTTCCTTATGAGCAGAAGGGGATGCATAGTAAGAATATGCTCTAGACCACTGAAATTTTTGGTCCTCGAATCCAAAAATGTTCAAAGTATCTCCGCAGAACTGGTTTTGAGCTACTGCTTCCATAAGTTGACGAGATCATTCTTTTAATCCAGATAATATTTGAAATTAGCGCTTGAGAGAGATAATACAATATTTTGCAAATCGTGCTTTAATGTGGTTTAATGAGAAATCTCCTTTAGCCCTTCACTTATTAATGACGATCTTTACAAAACCTGCATGATGAGTTATTAACATTAAAACATACTAAATGCATATTGGGAAAAGCACGAAGGTGGCGGGGATGGACAAGAGCAATTAGTATTTGGGATTGTGAACCCATGAACCTGCGGTTGCGAAAGTTTGAAAGTTGGATAAGTGTTATGAAGTGGTCGGTCGGACTCAATATAGGAGAGATGAGATACTTAGGAGCTCGGGGAGTCCGATGGTCAAAATGTAGATCGCAGATCTCTTGGGTGAAAATTGTATATCGCAGAATGAGTGATGTGAAAACTTGAACCCGTGAACCTGTGACTGTAGAAACAGTTAAGTATAGGATGATATGGTGGTTGGTCAGACTCATGATATGGGAATATGAATGGAAATGAGAACCAGTGAGTCTGCCAACCTGCGAACCCACCATTTTTGAAAACCAACTAAGTATGGTAACTAGAAAGGGAGAATAGAAGGGATAAAAGAAAAGGGAAATTTGGGTAAGTATAGAAGGGGTAAAATAAATGGACAAAAGAAATTGGGAAAATAGAAAAGGGGAGGGAAATTTCAGAAGTGGGAATTTATCTCAATAGAATCCAGAAGCAGAACAAGAAGAAAACAACCAACAATATCTTCAGACACCTTCTAGGACACCTAACCTCCGGGTTCAAAAGAATCATCCACAAAAACAAATCATTGGAGATAAAAGTATTAGAGTAGAAACTAGAAGAAGAAGGCAAATACAGACACCTGAACAAGAACATTTTTTATTACCATCCATAGTTGAACCAAGTAACTTTGAGGAAGCCAGAAATGATGAACATTGGATCAAGGCTATGGAAGAAGAACTAAATTAAATAGAGAAGAATGAGACATGGGCAATAGTTCCAAGACTAAAGTACAAAAACATGATTGGGACAAAATGGGTCTTCAAAAACAAACAAAATGAATATGGATAGGTAACCAGAAACAAAGCAAGACTAGTGTGCAAAGTATGTGCTCAAGTTGAAGGAATAGATTTTGAAGAAACCTTTTATCCCATGGCCATACTGGAAGCAATCAAAATTTGCTTGGCTTATGAATGCTCTAAAAGGATCAAATCTTATCAAATGGACGTAAAATCAACTTTTGTAAATGGAGAATTAGAATAAGAAGTCTACATAGAACAACCAAAAGAATTTCTACTATGAAAAAAGGAATACTATGTTTACAAATTGAAGAAATATTTGTATGGACTTAAGCAAGCTCCGAGAGCTTGGTACTCAAGATTGGAAAGGTACTTACAACAACAAGGATTTAGAAGGGGAAATGCAGATAGTCACCTCTACATAAAATTGGATCAAGGCAGTATGATTATTATTGAAGTGTACTTTGATGGCATCATCTTTGGAAGTGATGATGATAGATTGAGTCAGAATTTTTCCAAGGATATGCATAATGAATTTGAAATTTTCCTATTTGGGGATTTTACCTTCTTCTTGGGACTCGAGATATCTTAGTTAGATGAATGAATTTTCATTTCCCGAACCAAGTACATCAAGGAATCTTAAAGAAGTTCAAAATGGAAGACTGTAAACATGTGAGTACTTCTAGGGCTATTGGTTGCAAGTTGAGAAAATATGATGAATCTAAAGAAGTGGATTAAAGACTCTACAGATCAATGATTGGTAGTCTACTCTATGTGATGTCTTCACTACCATATGTAATGCAATCAGTTGGACAGGTCGCAATATTTCAAGCGACACAAAAGGAAACCCTTGTTCTAGTAGTGAAAAGGATCTTCAGATATATTAAAGGAAAAACATATTTTGGGCTATGGTATATGAAAGGAAATAAGTTAACTATGGTCTCCTACACAGATGACTATTGGGCAGGAAGTATTGATGACATAAGAAGTACAAGTGGAGTATCTTTCTACTTAGGGAACTTCTTAGTGTCCTGGTTGAGCAAGAAGCAATCTTCAATATCCTTATCCACAGTAGAAGTAGAATATATCATAGCAGCAACATGTTGTACTCAGATTCTCTAGATGAATAAAACCCTACAAGACATACAAGTGAGATATGATGAGCCTATTCCAATACTATGTGACAACACCAATGCTATAAAAATATCCAAGAATCCAGTGATGCATTCCAAGACCAAACATATTCCTATTAAGTTCCACTTTCTGTGGGAATAAGTCACGGAAAAGAATACCAAGTTGGATTACATTGGGACAAATGAAAATATTGAAGACATCTTCACAAAGCCTCTTCCTAGGGAGACCTTTGAGTATATTCGACATAAAATGATAGAAATTTCTTCTCCAAATTGATTTCCATAATATTTTGTAAGAACAAAAAGGGGAATATTGTCAGGGAGAATTACCCTTTTCCATTGATGTCAAAAGGGGAGAGAAAAAAAATAAAACTAGAAGCATGAAGACACGAGGAGTCGGCATGAATAAAATAGGGCAGTACAGTCATTGGGATCAGATCATGAAGATAGGGGGAGCATGATTGTTTTACTAAGTTTCTATCAATTTCAAAGGGGGAGATTTTTGGAAAATTGGTTTTCATTGATGTCAACCTTAAAAGAAGCCATAAAGAAAATCCAAAAATCCCCTAAAAGTGATGATGATGTGTCCACTTGAAGAATCCTTGAAGTGTATATAACTCCAAAGTGGTCCCCTTGTGGCATAGATTTTAAGCATGGCCCTCACGGGATGAGATAACATGTGGTTGTTTTCACATGCCCACTTTGAGTTGTACACAAATGGAGTCTTGAAGGAACCTTGGAGAAGCCATAAAAAAAATTCAAGTGAATAAGCCCCTAAAGTAAAGTGAATAAGCCCATAAAGTAAAGTGAAGAAGCCCCTAAAACCAAGAGAATAATCTCGTAAAGTAAACTAAAGAAGCCCCTAAGGTCATCCATCCTTAAGGAAGAGGTGTGGCCCAAAATTTGTGACTCTTGGTTGCACCCCCTCATGTGGAGAACACTCATATAAATAAGAGCCTCATTTTGCATTTGGAACACACCAATTCAACCTAGCCAAGGAAGAGGAGGCAATTTCAACCTAGAGGATCGAATTTCCAAGGGAATATGAAGTGAAGAAGGGCAAAATTACAAGGGAAGATGAAGTCTTATGATGATTTGTTCTAAGGTTTTTCTTTGAAGGACATCTTGGAATTTTCAATATAACTTGTTTTCTAGAATGATTCAAATATAAAAAATTGTAGGTTTTTCATAAGAGATAGTGAATAATATTGGGTAGGAATTTTAGGTCTTGACTCATTACAAGTTTGGATTTATACTCAGTGTAAGTTGAGGTTTTTAAAACTAGGGTTTTCTTCTTCAAAACGAGTCATCTTTGCATTTTCAGTATAACTTTTTTTTTAGGATGACTCAAGGAGAAAAACTTGGATGAATTACAACTAATATATCAAAGAATATTGGGTACAAGTTTCATATCTTGATTCATTACAGGTATAGATTTATACTTGTTGGAAGTTAGGGTTTGTGTCTAATCCGGAAACTAGTCCCAAACTAGTGTTCAAGATAAAACGGTTATATATGAAGCCTAGTAGGTCCAAATTGAATTAAAATTGTTGCATTAGAATGAAAATATATCCTAATATATGAGGTCCAAGTTTCATAATTAGAAACAAAAAATTGAGCTCGTGGTGAATCTTACAAGTTTGCAGACTTGAGGTACAATTCTGAGAAATTTTGTATGCAGATTTAAGAAATGATTTTGGGATTGTATTTGAAAGTTGATTTGATCTTGTATAATCATTTAAAATATTTCAAGGGAATTGGTCTATCCTTCCAGTAGGTGTTGTAAAAATCATGGAGTGAGTGCTTCCTTCAAGTCAGTGCTTGTAAAATCTTGAAACTACTTAAGAAACGTTTATGTGGTTTTCTCCCAGTTGGGTTTCCATGTAAAACTCCGTGTGAAATGTGTATTATTTTATGTGATGATGAATGAAATTATTAATGGTTAATGTTTATGTAGTGATTGAAGGTTAAATTTTTTTAAATAACTCTATTTTGATTCACCCCCCTCTTAATATTCTTGAATATTCAAATGTGAAGTGCATATCTTAGGACAATAGTCATAGATTCTTGCTCAATAATTCTAGCGAATAACTAGGTGAACTCTTTATAAGGGTATTTCAAAGAACATAACTCTATATGGGTGGAATTTTCAGACTATTTTGACGGCTTCAAAAGGTTGTCCAATATTTCCATCCCTCCATGGTTTTCCTTTAGATAGGTGTTTGCTTCTAAAATTTTAAATATTGTAGTAGGATTTAAGAGCCTAAACATCCCTCTAAACACTGTGGGAAACAAAGAAATAGGAGTTTTCCCTTGCAACTAAATAATCCTTTTTTTCATTTTTGAAGTTTTCAACACACCAAAGAATGATATCCTTGAAGTATGATACTTTAGGCATACAACTTGGCAATGCTATCAGGAATACAATTTTCCAATGCTATTTTAGAAGTCTAGACCTTGTTTAAATTATTTTCTTCAAGAGGGAGAGTCATATACCATTTAAATGTGTTGACCCTAACCAAGTTTGGAGGAACACTTGGTCATATTTAACCGTTTTTGGGACTTCGATAGCTTGTCAAAGATGGAGCGCAACGCAAAGCGAAAATCGTGGAAGCTAGACCCCTTTTTGGGTTTTTGGGGATAATGTAATGGGAAATTGATGTCAGCCCATGGGTTTAACCACTCTTAGGCCCACTGTTGTATTTATAAATAGATGTATAGGCGAAGTAAGTGAAAGGGGGGGGGAGAAGAGTGGTAGAGTGTGATCTATGTGATCAAAGAGTTGTGAGTTGTGCTAAGTGCTGGTAATGATTGTAAATTCTTTGTGCATACTGTAAGAGACTAAGTGAATGATATTCTAGAAGGCTCTGTGCTTTTAGTGCAAGGAAGAAGGATCTAGTGAGTTGTGCAGATCTTTTGTCCTATGCAAAGAGGGATTTGGATGGCTCTGTGTTGTAACCTGATTAACTAAAGCTAATAAAGAAGAAGACTTTGTGGACGTAGACCCAAGGTGGGGGTGAACCAAGGTAAATCTGTGTGTTGTGATCTATGCCTCAACCTAATGTGTTTGTCTCTTCCTTTGCTAAGTGATTTGATGTATTTAGATGGATCTATTTATGCTTTGTTCTTCTGAGATATGAATGAATGTTAGATCTGGTATGTAAGATGCTTAGTGCTTGATCTGTCGAATCTAATCTATCTTGTTGTGGCTAAGTGCTGAATTATCTTAGATCTAAGTACATACTGTGATGCTCTGTGCTATCTGTGAAGTATCATAAGGGTCTAATATTGATGAATAATATAGGTGATTGCTAAGTTTTATAATCACATATCTATGTCCCAGGTAAGGTTGCAGACACCTGAGTCTTGCAACCACCCCTTCCTCTACCTCGGGTGAGACTTCATCTGATTCGCAGGTGTTGCCGAAAGGGCCGGTAGTTAGGGTTTTGTTGGTGCATTGTTGTAGCATTGAACCCTGGGTCTGCCCCTATGCCAACAAATGGTTCAGTTTTCGGGACCTGAAACTGTGATTGCTAGGAACTGAGAAGAAGAAGCTTTGTGCAAAGATTCATCCTGAAATTGTGAAAGCTCTGTGTGTGGATCTATGCCCTAGTGCACAGTGATCCACTTGATCTAAAAATCTCTGTGTTGAAGAAGGAAGGACAGATCTGAAGGAAAGAAGTCAGAACTGCAAGAAAAGAGGTTGATATTGAAGAAAGAAGTAAGATGTGTAAGCTTTGTGCTCTGATAAAGGTAAGAATAGTTAAAATTTATTAGATCTAGAAGCTTTGTGCCCTGTAGAAGTAAAAGAAGTGAAAATTTGTGTTTCTAAAGTATGGATTTAGGTATGCTTGATAGATTTTTTCCTATCATGAAAACTAGGGCATTGTTAGATGAAAGAATGTTTGATATGAATAGATCTGATAAGTATAATGATAGATATGTTATACCTATGCATAGAAAGAATTTTTGGACTAACCAATGGATGCAGGATCCTAGAAAAAAAAATTGTAGGCTAGAAATTATGATCCTAGCGCGCAGTACAAGAAGAGTTGAGGATCATTGAAGAGAAAGAGAGGATTAACTCTTTGTTACAGTTGCAGAAGACCAGGACATCTTGCTAAGGAATGCCCTGGGAGAAAACCTAGTTGCCTCTGTTGTAAGGCTATGGACCATGAAGTATTGGATTTCCCTAGAATGATGGATAGACTTGAAAAGATGAATATGGAGAAAGCAAACTTTGAAGGAAATCAAGAGACTAATATTATATAAGAACCCCATAAAGAATCAAAGATTATGTTACTGAAAATGAAAGAAACCCTGGATGAACATAAAGATGCCAGTTTGTCAGAGATCTTCAAAGAAAAGGAGAAAATTGAAGTACGAATAGGAGACTTTGACATTGATTGTGCTCTGGATGAGGGAACATAGATGAACATTATGACAGAAAGTACTTGGGAAACCCTAGGAAGGCCTACTATGGTTCCTTCACTAGGAAAAATAGGGTTGTTTAAAGGAAAAATGGTAACCCTATGTGGCAGGATCACCCATGGAGCTTTGACAGAGGAAGAATTTGAAGTTATTAAATTTATTGAGGACCATGCCCCATTTCCATATTTGTTAGGCAAGATCTATATTAAAAAAGACTAGATCCAGAGAATAGAAGAAAAGGAAGCCCTAGAACAGAAGAAGCAAGAACTCATGGAATTTATGACTAGAAGGATCGCCTACTTGATGGAAGAACAAGAGAACAGATATAAGATATTGAACACCAGGGACTTGGATGTTGAAGATATAAGAGAATTAGAGGAACCACAGAAGACTGAAATACCTAATCCATATAATGAGGGAGTATTACCCTTGGATCTGAAGAAATAATCTCAGCATCGTGAAGTGACTATGTTGAGAGAAGATAAGGATCAGAATGGAAAAATGTTGACCGAGACGAATCTCACTAAGAAGAAGGCTAGGAATCTAAGTAAGAAGAGAGCCAAGATCGAAAAGTTACAGAAGATTCCAGAGGAAACTTCACAAAAGTAAAAATCACAGGAATTGAGCTTCGTCGGGTTATACCCGTTCGAATTCCTCCTCGAACGGACAGAAAATCATTAAAGGATCACCACCAAACCATTGGACCACACCATAATGGATGGATCAATGTTCATGGAAGATTCATAACCATTGCAAGAATACCATTGATGAATTTCCTATTTAGCTCATCGCGTCGTGCCCAAAGAACACTTTTGCCAACTGAAAAGTCAAAGGTCGTAGAACTAGTGATTGTCTACAGTGATCATTGCAAGCAGTTTGTTCATCCTAGTGCAGTATTTTGAGATCATTGTGACCCTGATTATCTTTCCCGAGTGCATATGTCCGACGATCTCACCGCACTTGAGGAATCCATCATAGAGGTCCTTCTCAATTTAATGACTGAGAGAGTCATGTAGGAAATAAGAATGTCCACTGGAGTCCAAGCATCATCGACGAGAGGAGTGCAAGCCTCCCCGTCAAATGCTCAAGCAGGAACATCTCGAGCTGGCGTAGAGAGAAGAAGTAAGCATAAGGATGACATAGTCAACGCGAAGTTAGTTCCATCCATCCTACCAGCTTACATACCCCCTTTGAGTGGTGAGATTAATAGGGACAGTGTCCCTAGAGACTTTGAATATTCCCTAGTCACTGTATATCTACGGAAAGGAGTACGTACCTACTGCACAGATCAAGACAAGGTTACAACGTTGAAGTTTTGTGACTTCAACCTAGGGGACTATAAAGTTTACAGCATGCTCACCATGTATAGGTACTTGACAAGAACTAAGAGCAAGAATTTGAAGCTCTTCCCTCAGCAATGGATGATGAACCTCGTGCAGTCTACTTTGCTCAACGTTACGAAAATACCACACTTCAGCAGACACTAGGAGGTGAATTCTTGTGTAAAATTGTTGCTAGAAAGTTACCACAGAAGATACCTGTGGTTAGACCATTGCATAATTGTTGATCCAATGTTGATCAATAGGATCATCAGGCTTAGTATGAAGGGCCCTGATCCCCATGAGTACTATCCTGGAAAGACCGCAGACCACACTCTTGTGCAGAAGATCAAAGAAGCCTATGGCGATGTTGAGAAAGGCACGAGAGGCTACAAGGTAGATTCTATTGAAAGTGGCACAATGCGCCTCACATGCCAACTAATCACAGGGAAGTTGATACACAAGAATCAACTAACACAAGTATCTGGCTTTGTATTTGACCTCGCAGTAAAGTGCGCAGAGGGACTACAGATGAACTGGGTGAAGTACCTGGTGAATCAACTGGAGATTGACTGCAAAGAAGCCCAAGATCAGGGGCATGACTTCCATTTTAGCTGGCTCCTGATACTGATCACTTTTGTTGCATGGGAGCTACTAAAAGGCGTAACCTTCCCGGACCTTGACCCCTTTGAGCCACTAGTCGTGAAGTTCGGCACATTATGGTACTCAAACGACATGATCAAGTAATGGAAATTGAATGTCATTTTTGACGCGTACTATAACCAATTGAAAGTAGCCATAAGGATTGAACCTCGCATAACCCTAAACACTTTATAGAGATTCTGACCTCTGATAAAGTTCAACGTGGACCGCCACTTTATATACCTAACCCCACGCGCTGATGAGCACTAGGCATAGCTTCAGTCCTATTATAAGCTGATAGAAGAAGACCTAGAAGAGATCACCAAGGAATGGTTGGTGAACCTCTTTGTTTCAGCAGACCCCACATAAATGTCTGAGATCGACAGCCTTGAAACTGCGTAGGATACACCTGGGCCCAATAAGACAAAAAAAGCAAAGACGATGAAGAAGACTGAAGAAGTCCAGGATGTTGACAACCTATCTATAAGGACAACTTCCATTACACCAGATGAATAAGGTGATGATGAAGAAGGTACAAAAACTGAACAACAGAAAGTCAAAGTACCACCTCCTAGGGACGAAGAAGACTCATCATAGAAAAGGAAGGTCTCACCTCTAAAATCTTCCCCTAGAAAGAAACCAAGAACCCCTATAACCAAGATGCGAACTTCCCTCATGTTGGATGAATTTGATTTCATTGTTGCAGCGGTCAATGATGCTTCAAAGGAAATCATAGAGAAGCAGGAGGTGAAGCAGGAACAAATGTATAGCCAAATTGAGATCATGCTCCAAGGAGTATAGCAAGCACTCTAGTCTAGCCGAGCAATCTCTATTGCACCTCTTCCAAAAGGAACAACAAAAGTGGGAGATGAATTAGTTTAGCTCCGCAAGATTGATGATACAGTCAAAGTACACCTTCGACATTCTCAGGAAGAAAAAGCGTAGGCCACCTAGGCCCTAAAGAAATCACAGGAGGAAATTATTGAACAATGCCAAGCCACGCAACAAGAGAAGAATGCTCTCTAATCAAATTTTAAAGAAGACAGAGTGAAGATCCAAAAAGAGAAAGAGTAGCTGCTCGCAAATCAGATAGGAATCGAAGAAGCAGTCAACAAAGAATTTTGCTCTATGACCAGCTTAGAGCAGAAGGCCAAAGAGCCCATAGAGTGCCAAGTGATGAAGCTGGCTGAAGTTATTCAGCAACTTCAATAAAGGGTCATGGAATTAGATCTTTATACCATACCATAGACTCCACAAGAAGTATGCGACTAGTGAGAATTGAATGCTCAGAGCACAGTCAAGAGGATTAAAACACTTGCTACAGAATGTAAACAGCTAAGTAGTAGAAGCACGCAGATATATGAACAACTATTTGAAGACCCAGAGTTGAAGAAACTAGAGTCCCAACTCTAGAAAGAAAAGAAGCATGCAGATACAGTATAGGCGTAGCTCAAGCTCATGTCACCCATCAAGAGGATGAAGAGATCCCAGGAACAACGCACTACCCAACAACTCATTCTTACCATGCAGAACAGAGTGATGGAAGTCACCTAGAAAATCCAGCCGAGCCAGGAGGTGGCCTACCTACTTTTTGAAGAAATTCAAGGCCAAGTAACACTACTAGAACAAGTAGTTGTTACAGTCAAGCAGCAACTAGAAGGACCTATCATTGAAGCGATTGTTCAGGAATTCGCTGAGCAAGAAGCAGTAGCACAGAGACAAGTCGAAGCATCTCGAGAACTTTGAGGAAAAGTTACTCAGACCTGAGTGACTCAGGACGTGTCACAGGTGAGTGTTGGGGGGTTGTTGGCCCTAACCAAGTTTGGAGGAACACTTGGTCATATTTGACCATTTTTGGGACTTCGACAGCCTGTCAAAGATGGAGCACAACGCGAAGCGGAAATAGTGGAAGCTAGACCCCTTTTTGGGTCCTTTTTGGGTTTTGGGGGATAATGTAATGGGAAAGGGATGTTGGCCTATGGGTTTACCCACTCTTAGGCCCATTGTTGTATGTATAAATAGATGTATAGGCGAAGTAAGTGAAGGAGGCAGGGAGAAGAGTAGTAGAGTGTGATCTATGTGATTGAAGAGTTGCGAGTTGTGCTAAGTTCTGGTAATGATTGTAAATGCTTCGTGCATACTGTAAGAGACTAAGTGTAGGATATTGTAGAAGGCTTTGTTCTTTTAGCACAAGGAATAAGGATCTAGCGAGCTGCACAGATCTTCTATCCTATGCGAAGAGGGATTTGGATGGCTCTGTGTTATAACCTAATTAACTGAAGCTAATAAAGAAGAAGACTTTGTGGACGTAGCCCCAGGGTGGGGTCGAACCATGGTAAATCTGTGTGTTGTGCTATGTGCCTCAACCTAATGTGTTTGTCTCTTCCTTTGCTAAGTGCTTTGATGTGTTTAGATATATCCATTTATGCTTTGTGGTTCTGAGATATGAATGAATGTTAGATCTGGTATGTAATATGCTTAGTTCTTGATCTGTCGAATCTAATCTATCGTGTTGTGGCTAAGTGCTGAATTATCTTAGATCTAAGTACATACTGTGATGCTCTATGCTATCTGCGAAGTATCATAAGGGTTGAATATTGATGAATAATCTATGCTAGGTGATTGCTAAGTGTTATAATCACAGATCTGTATCCCAGCTAAGGTTGCAGACACTTGAGTCTTGCAACCACCCCTGTCTCTACCTCGGTTGAGACTTCATCTATTTCGTAGGTGTTGCCGAAAGGGTCGATAGTTAGGGTTTTTTTGGTGCGTTGTTGTAGCGTTGAACCCTGGGTCTACCCCTGTGCCAACAAAATTCCTTAGACCATTGAAAAACATGGTCTTCACATCCTAATGTATTCACAGTGTTGCCATAATAGAGCTATTTTCTTATATTGGCCATATTTGGAAAAGGATGATTAGAATGAAAAAGGTGGTGGTTCTTGTCGTAATAAGAATTTACAGCAAGGATTTTAGTTACTTAATCTTTCCACGCACTTATTTAATATCATACATTGTGGATTTGAGTTTTAACTGCATGATTTGATTTGGATTGAAGGAGGGAATATTATGATATGTGTGTCATTAAAAAAGTTTTTTAATTCACCTCATGGATCGATCGATTTGGAAGTACAATAATAAATATTCTTGGGAAATGGGATTGTGTGCTAGGATGTATGGAAAATCTTTAAGTATCGGGTGAGAAATGAGTGACGAGCAGTGCAAAGTGGTAATTCCAAAATTGCGAGATTACGAGACATGGAAGGATGAACGTAGGGGAGTTCTACATCCACAACTTGAAAATATACTAAGTAAAAGAAAGGACGAAATGTATGTTGTGGGTGAAAGTGGGTCATTTTTGAATGAGCACAATGTGGGTTTGCAGGGTTGCAGTCTTTTGGAAAATCGTTTACCCCTACAATATGACTCCCACAAACAAAAAAAATGAATAAATATGGAAAAATAAAATAGAAAAATGGTTAAGTGTCATTTTTAGAGACTTGTGGGTTTGCAAGTTTATGGTGTTAAGGTGACTACGGGTAAGGTTAACACAAACTACAAAAGAAAAGAAAAGAAAAATTGGCTAAGTATAGGATATACAAGAAATGAAAAAATGATATAAAGAGACTCAAACTTTGATGACTAAAAAAGTGATCAACACTTTTCTCTAGCCTTGATACTACACGGATGTGTCATCTGGGTTATTAATCAAATTAAGTGTACATCTGCCAATTACCTGTAGGTGTTGTATGATTTCTTCATGGAAGAATATGTCTCTACCACAACCCATTATTGCATCTACCCCCACTCTCACTTGTGATCTGTCTCCTACTCTCCATGTTAGATAAGAGCCTATGACATATACATCATGCATATATACAACAACAAAGAAACAAACAAAACAAAGCCAAAACTTTCTTGCAAACTGAGCAAAGAAAATTTGTGAAAAACAAATAATACACATAGAGAAAGACATCAAATAATACACATAGAGAAATAAATGTGATGTTTTGCCACAAAATACATTTATTCATTCATGAACATTTATATATAGTGAATAGTAACCCAAATGGTTCTAGCAATCGACTTGGCTTCCTACAAGCATGATGTTTCAAAGACCATATGCAACTCTGATCTGGAATATATTTGAAAAATGAAATGAATACAGATTATTATCAAAATATGTTTAAAATGGAATAACATATATACAGTAAAATTGGTTTATATTCAATAAGGAAATAAGCTGAAACTATAAAATGCAGAGGAAACAAGCTTTCTAGAATGGTGGCGGCTTATCTCTGAGAAGAGATGTGACATTTGCACTCATTTGCAAGAAGATGATTACAATGAGGCTCTGAAGGAATTTTTACAATAAACAGGAATGTCAAAAACCACAGACATACAAAAAACGTAACCCTAGGAGACGAAGCACCAAAAGTCATGTGGGCCCCGTTTGGGTAAGTTAGTACATCAACTTCCTGGGGTCATAACTTTTTCATACGATAGTTTTCTTAGGCACACGATAGTCCATTGGAAAGGTCTATACAAGGACTACACATTTTTTTGCTATATATCAAAAGTCATTATGATTGTGGAGAGCCCTAAAAAACGTTTTTTAGGGCCTCAAAGTGGCCCTGCAAGTTAGGGACCTGAAAACTAGGGAAAAAACTGTCAAACTGGAAAACTGTCAAAATGAGCCAGTTGGAATAGGTCAAAGGCCACCAAAATCCATATGGATCAATCCTCCCCCCTTAGGAAGCAATGGTCTTCATTACGTTGAGTTCCCCATCAGATGAGGAAATTTATGCTGAATTTGGCCCCGGGTGAGCAACTTGCCTTGGTGCAGGAGTTGCCCTGCTTTGACAACTCGATAAAGCTGGATCCTTTGTTGGCGATTGCCCTTGATCTGTTTTTCCATAATATGATCATTGGATTACTGTTGTATGCATTCAGGTTTGATCTTTGTTGGTTTCAGTTGTTTTTTTATCTCTAAGGTGTCCAATAATGGTGGGAAATACGGTCGAAGGATATCCAAGTTGAACATTGGGTGCAAGCCAAGTAAAGGAGGAATGTTCATCTCAAAATCATTATCACCCATAGCCTTGGTGATGGTGTATGACCCATAACAAAGTGGGAGAATCTTCTGATGGGGTCATGTAAGGCGCTCTTTTTGCAAGTGCAACCAAACTTTGTCGCCCACCTGAAACTTATGTGGAACCCGTTGTTGATCACGGTGCTACTTGTACTTGTCATTGAAATTTTGTAGGATATCCTGAACCTGTTGGCAGATGTGTTGGATCCACTCAATGAATTGGGTGGCTTTGTCAACTTCAGTTGGAGCAGGGGATGATTCGGGAGAGGTGACCGCAAGGGGTAGTGCAACATCTATGGGACCCAATGGTTGGAATCCCAACCCCACCTGAAAGGGGATATGGCCGATTGATCTATGCAGGGCTCAGTTGTAGCTATTTTGAATATGGGGGAGAATCTCATCCCATGTGTGAGGTTACTTGGAATTATACATGCATGGGGTATGCACAATCATTCGATTTACGACCTCGGTTTGGCCATCTGTCTGGGGGTGGAAGGTCGTGGATTTGGTGAGCTTGGTGTCCAGCAGTGACTAGAGGCTTAACCAAAATGTGTTGAGAAATCAATTGTCCCGATATGAGACAATGGTTTGTAGGATTCTAAAATGTACCCAGAATCACTCAAAGAAGAGCTTGGCAGTGGCCTCTGTTGTGATTCTCTTCTTGCAAGCGGCCATAATCACCATATTAGAAAAGTGATCCACAACAACAAAAACACAGTAATTTCCCCACTTGGTGGATGGGAGGCACGACATGTAGTCCATTGAGATGGATTCCCAATGCCTGTCAAGAGTAGGCAGAGCAGTGTACAGGCCTATTTCTTAGTGGCTGGTTTGGCAATCACATAGGCAGTATAGGACCTGATATACTTGTTGACCTCGTGTCGAAGTTTCGGCTAGTAGAAATGTTTCTACAACATTGACACCATCTTTTTTATGTCAAAGTGTCATGTCTCTCAATTGTAGTGGGCTTCCCAAATCATCTTCGCTCGCTCGCTTGATGGAATGCAAATATGGCCTAGATGGCACAGCAACCCATCCTAAAGATGGAAATTATCAACAACTGTGTGTGTGCCCAACATTTGGTAGGTGGTGGCGAAGTCTAGGTCTGTCTCATAGAGTTGGGGACATCCAGAGGTCACATGGCCGCAAGAGTCTAGCACTCTGGTGAGTGTCGCAACTGGCAGTCTGCTGAGACAATCAATGATGCGGTTGGTGCTTCCCATTTTATACTTGATGTTGAGGTTGAATTTCTGTAAGTACATGGACCACTTTTTATGGTGGTCATTTTGCAATTTTCCTTGTGTTTGCATGAATTTCAGTGGATTATGATCAGTGTGGATGACTATCTCCTTCCCAAGAATGTAATGTCTCCATTGGTGGTAGGATTGTAAAATGGAGTACATTTCTTTATTGTAAGTAGGGTACTTACAGACAGCATCTAATAGTGTCTCACTATGATAGACCATGGGGTGGTCGTGCTGAGTGAGAATGACACCCACAACATAGTTTGAAGCATTTGTCTTGATATCAAAGGGCTATTGCAGGTCTGGTAGTGAAAGTACTGGGGATGTGCACAAGTGTTGTTTCAAATCATCGAACACTTGTTGTTGGGACCAGCCCCACACAAATTTTTCCTTACCACCACCCCTCGTTACTTGGTTGAGGGCCCATGCAATATGGGAGAACCCCAACATGAACCTGTGGTAGAAATTGGCAAGGCCCAAGAAGGTATGAAGCTCAGTGAGTGTGGTTGGGGCTGGCCAGTCACGGATGACTTGGATTTTGGCTGGATCCACATGTATGCCATGCTGATCAATGATGTAGCCTAGGTAATTAACCTTGTCCAAGGAGCATTTTTCCAAGTTGGTGTAGAGCTAGTGTTGTCGCAGGGTGTGCAGAACCTGTTGAATATGTTGCAAGTGTTCTGCCCAAATCTTGTTGTAAATGAGGATGTCATCCAGATACACCACTACAAAATTATTGGTGAATGGTCACAGGATATCATCCATCATCCTCATGAAAGTGGCTGGAGCATTTTTCAACCCAAAGGGCATGACCAACCATTCAAAAAGACCTTCCTTTGACTTGAAGGTGGTCTTCCATACATGTGTATGTTCTATCAAGACCTGGTGGTAGCCATACTCCAAATCAATCTTACTGAAGTATTTGGCCCCCGTGATCTGATCAAGGAGGTTGTCAATTCAAGGAATTAGGTACCGATTTCTGACTATGATTTTATTCAAGGCCCAATAATCAATGTAGATTCGTCAAGTTCCATATTTCTTCTGTACCACCACAATTGGTCTCCTACAAGGTGATGATTTGGGATGGATGTGCCCCTTGTGGAGCAGTTTTTGGATCTGCCACTTGATCTCCTCATTCTCTAACAAAGAGCGACAGTAGAATATCCCACTGGGAAGTGGTGTGTCAGAGGTCAAATCAGTGGGGTGCTTGAACTGACAGTGTAGAGGTACTCCGGTAGGTGAAGAGAATATATTTGAGTATTCTTCCACAACCTTATCCACTTGCTTCTGCTATGTGGAGAGGTCACGAGACCCTGGATGTTGTTGGAAGATTGGTTGTTGGCATTGATGTCAACCCTAGTTATGGGTTTTGGACCACAATATTGATGAAGGTATTTGGACATGAAGGAAAATTTACATGTAGATAAAAGACCCATGGATGGATAGTATACATCATGTTGTTTCCGGTGGTATGTGGCACGTCACGTGGATCCTCATGGTTGAGGAGAAATGAATTTTTGAAGATGACAAAGTGAATTGAAGAAGGAAGTACATGTAGGCCCTGAAGATAATTAAAGAAAAGAATTACAAAATAAGAAAGTGGGTAAACATTGTGAAGACACAAGAGAAAAATAACTAAATAAAGGAACTCTGCGTTGAAACAAGAGATTCGACGTGTTTATATCCCTCTAGGGATCATCATAAGGAGGAGCACTCGAGAGAGAAGAGAGGCTCATCAAATAAGAAAATACAACACAATTAAATAGATATCTAGATCCTTGAAACCCGCACTAAGAGAGGTCATCTTGGTAAAAATAAACCCATCTTGATAAAAATAAACCCTAAGCAACGGTCAGGTAACGTATCTTAAGTAAACCCGCACTGAGAGAGGTCATCTTGGCAAAATTAAACCTTACGCAACGGTCACATAACATATCTTAAGTCAACAAGTAACGTTTCCTAAGTCAACAAGCACTGGTCTCCAACTCTCACTTAACTTCCATCCATCATCTTGATTTAAATTATTTGGGTTTAACACGATTTCCAAAGCCTCCATTACTTTACGCTTCCCATAGTTATCCATTTTGGCCAAAACTCTAGCATCCTCTAGACACACATGGTGGCTGGTTGTACAAGAATGTTCAAGGAGGGATGACTTTTGGACTCTATTCAATTTTAGGTCGGCACCATGCTCTTTAAATCTGACTTTCATCGATCTTCCTATCTCACCAATGTAGACTTTGCCACATGAGAAAGGAATAGCATAAAGTCCTTTATGTAGTTTGGGGTCAATCTGATCCTTTGTTGAGTCTAACATAGTTCTTATGGTGTTGATGGGGGAGAAAGCTACATGAATGTCACCTTTCCTTAACATCCTAGCTATCTTCTTAGATAGACCTTTGATGTAAGGGAGGGAAAACCTCTTTATTTCTTGACATGTACTTTGTTGTCCTACATAGGATCCTTTTTCCTTTATCATGGCTTTCTCAACTTGGTTTACTGAGTACCCATTCCTTTTAAATGAATCTACTAGATGATTTAGTTCCAACTCAACATGCTCTTTGCCGTAAATGCATAAAGCTCGAGTCACTAAGGTGTTAAGTACTCCAAGCTTTTGGGAAGGAAAATGGTGTGAATCATCATGCAAATATCTATCCGTGTGTGTGGGTTTTCTATAGACCTCGTGCCCAAAGGAACCATCTCCTTTCTTGGTGATGCGAACATCCAGAAATGGAATGCTATTATCCTTTTCAATCTCCATTGTGAATTTTATGTTCTCATGTTGACTGTTTAAATGATCGAAAAACTCGTTCAAACTGTTCCTCCCATGGGGCCAAAGCAAATTTCTATCGTCAACATATCTTCTCCAACCTTTGGGTTTTAAAGGGAAAGAGTCAAGTGTCTGTCCTTCAAAGTGTTCCATATACAGGTTTTCAACCACCAGTAACAGTGGGGATCCCATAGCCACACCCTCTATTTGCTCATAAAAACTCCCCCGGAAAGTAAAGAAAGTGGACCTCAGGAAAACCCTTACCAGCATTGACGTCTCCTTGTTCGTAAGTTCCTCAATGAACTTAATGGCATCTTCTACTGGGATCTTGGTATAAAGTGACACCACATCAAAGCTGACCAACAAATCATTCTCTGCTACCTTCCACCACTTGATGTCATAAACCCAATGCTTTGAATCTTTGAAAAATGAGCTTGTTAACTCGACCAAGGGTTTCAACATATTGGCCAAGAATTTTTCTAGGAGATATGTTAGAGATCCAGTGGTGTTCACAATCGGTCAAAGGGGGATGTTGTCCTTATGGATTTTAGGTAATCCATAAATTTGTGGCACCAAGCAGTTTTTGGGGGTGAGCTTCTTTTTTAAATATTCATCGAGAGAGGATTCATTGATGACCCGAGAGACCTCCTTAATAACCTTGTTTCTAGGGTATTTTTTGAATTTCTTATATCTCTCATTGTTGGTCAAATGATCCATAATTTTTTCAACATAATCCAAAGTATTTAACACAATGGTGGCATTTCCCTTATCCGCCTTGAGGATTGTAATGTTCTTGTTTCGTCTAAGTCCTCTTAGTGTTGCAGCTTCCTCCTTACTGATGTTTTTTCTGGGGAGTTTAGCATGCCTTATTGCTAATACACATTCCTATATTAGCAATAAGGCATGCTAAACTCCCCAGAAAAAACATCAGTAAGGAGGAAGCTGCAGCACTAAGAGGACTTAGACGAAACAAAAACATTACAATCCTTAAGGCAGATAAGGGAAATGCCACCGTTGTATTAAATACTTCGGATTATGTTGAAAAAATGATGGATCATCTGACCAACAGCGGGAGCTATAAGAAATTAGAAAAATACCCTAGCAACAAGGTTATTAAGGAGCTCTCTCGGGTCATCAATGAATCCTCTCTCGACGAAGATTTAAAAAAGAAGCTCACCCCCCAAAAACTGCTTGGTGACATGGATTTATGGATTACCTAAAATCCATAAGGACAACATCCCCCTTCGACTGATTGTGAACACCATTGGATCTCTGACATATCTCCTGGAAAAATTCTTAGCCAATAGGTTGAAACCCTTGGTCGGCTTAACAAGATCATTTGTCAAATATTCAACGCATTGGGTTTATGACATCAAGTAATGGCAGGTAGCAGAGAATGATTTGTTGGTTAGCTTCGATGTGGTGTCACTTTATACCAATATCCCAATATAATATTCCATTAAGTTCATTGAGGAACTTGCAGACAAGGAGACGTCAACGCTAGTAAGAGGTTGCCTGAGGTCCACTTTCTTTACTTTCTGGGGCAGTTTTTATGAGCAAACAAAGGGTGTGGCTATGGGATCCCCACTGGTGGTTGCAAACCTGTATATGGAACACTTTGAAGGATAGGTGCTTGACTCTTTCCCTTTAAAACCCAAAGGTTGGAGAAGATATGTTGACGATACAAATTTCCTTTGGCCCCATGGGAGGAACAATTTGAACGAGTTTTTCGATCATTTAAACAATCAGCATGAGAACATAAAATTCACAATGGAGACTGAAAAGGATAATATCATTTCATTTATGGATGTTTGCATCACCAAGAAAGGATATGGTTCCTTTGGGCATGAGGTCTACAGAAAACCCACGCACATGGATAGATATTTGCATGCTAATTCACACCATTTTCCTTCCCAAAATCTTGGAGTACTTAACACCTTAGTGAATCGAGCTTTACGCATTTCTGACGAAGAGCATGTTGAGTTGGAACTAAATCATCTAGAAGATGCATTTAAAAGGAATGGGTACTCAGTAAACCAAGTTGAGAAATCCATGATAAAGGCAAAAGGATCCTATGCGGGACAACAGAGTACACGTCAAGAAATAAAGAGGTTTTCCCTCCCTTACATCAAAGGACTATTTGAGAAGATAGCTAGGATCTTAAGGAAAGGTGACATTCATGTGGATTTCTCCCCCATCAACACCATAAGGACTATTTTAGACTCATCAAAGGATCATATTGACCCCAGCCTACATAAAGGAGTTTATGTTATTCCTTACTCATGTGGCAAAGTCTACATTGGTGAGATAGGAAGATAAATGAAAGCCAGATTTAAAGAGCATGGTGCCAGCCTAAAATTGAATAGAGTCCAAAAGTCATGCCTCGCTAAACATTCTTGTACAACCAGCCACCATGTGTATTTATAGGATGCTAGAGTTGTGGCCAAAATGGATAATTATGGGAAGAGTAAAGTAATGGAGGCTTTGGAAATCGCGTTAAACCCCAATAATTTAAATCGAGATGATGGATGGAAGTTAAGCGAGAGTTGGAGACCAGTGCTTATTGACTTAGGACATGTTACTTGTTGACTTAAGATATGTTACGTGACCATTTCTTAGGGTTTAGTTTTACCAAGATGACCTCTCTTAGTGCGGGTTTACTTAAGATACGTTACCTGACCATTGCTTAGGGTTTATTTTTACCAAGATGACCCCTCTCAGCACGGGTTTCAAGGATCTGGATATCTATTTAATTGTTTTTTATCTGCTTATTCGATGAGCCTCTCTTCTCTCTCGATTTCTCCTCCTGATGATGATCCCTGGAGGGATCAAAACTTGTCGACTCTCTTGTTTCAATGCAGAGTTCCTTTATTTATTTAAAATAAGAAAGTGTCAGGTCGGCCCTAATGTTAAAATAAAGTGACATAAATGGTATAAATAAATATCATTATACATTCATTTGATACACAAGTCTAATTTCAGAGGAAATCAGAAGTAAAGAAGGCCGGATTTCAAGGGAGGATGAAGTGTTTTGGTGATGGGTTCTAAGGTATGTTATTTTCAGGTCATCTTACCATATTTGCTATAAATATTTTTCTAGAACGATTCAGATGGTAAAATTTCTATGGTATTGATAAGACATATCAATTTGCTTGTGGTAAAAATTTCATCTCTTGATTCGCTATAATTATGGAGATACACTTTGTGGAAGATAGGATTTGTGACCAGTCCTGAAGCTAGTCAATAAAGAGGTGTTCCGGGTAAAACAGTCATAACTTCTTCATAGATAATTAAAATGCAGTGGGAAAAATTTCATTGGAAATAGTACGGACTATAGTTTCTTATGTGCAAGTTTTTGAATCGGATGTTAAATATTGAACGCGGGGCATTCTGTGAAAGTTCACTCTCCTGAATAGACCAAAATTGAATAAAGTCTACCATTCTTTCTATAACTTCTTTTTGGGGAGGATTCAAGGAGTGAAACTTGGAGGCATTTCAGAGAATACATTGAGTAATATTATCTATAGGGTTAGAGTACTCCAAGAATTGAAGAATTGCAGAAATTGAAGAAGTCTCAGGAAGCATTATCAAGTTCTATGTGATGATTAGTTGATGGTGATGATTTAATGTAAATTTTTATTATCTCTCATATATTCTTGGGTGGAAGGAAGGGGAAAGGATGGAGAGTTAAACTCTCTCTTGATATTGTATGATTCTATCTTCCTCTTGGAGGTTTATCCCTCCCTTTACATTTGGAAGTTGTTGCTACCTTTGGAAGTCATTACTTCCCTTGAACAATAACTCTTGATTTTTTCTCTTATATTATGCATGGTGTATTGTGGTGTATTGGTGTAACTCTTATACTATTTTTCATTATTGATTGGATATAATTGAATGGTTTAAGTATAAGTTGAAAAAAAAATTAAATTGTACTTGATATTGATTCACCCCCCTCTCAGTATCAACAATTGTTATTAGAGTAGGTTTCCTTCAGAACAGTTTAACCACTGGGAGAAAAATCTTGTGCAGAGATGGATGACCATGAGCACATTTCAAATGGGATTCAAAAATTTGATGGAATAAATTATGCATACTGGAGTCATAGAGTGAAAACATACCTAACGGCTTTGGGACTAGACATTTGGTACTCAGTTGTAACTGGCTATGTAATCCCAAATAATGCTCCAACTAATCCAAATGAGAAGAAGCTTATGAGTTGTAATTCAAAATCCAAACATGTTATTCTAGCATCAATGGCACCAACCATTGCTAGAAAATTGATGGGTTGCAGCATTGCTAAAGAGGTATGGGACAAACTCAAGAGTATCTACGAAGGTGATCCAAAAGTTAAGCAGGTCAAGTTTCAACGACATAGAGCAGAATTTTAAAATTTGAAGATGAATGAAAAGGAAGATATTGCAACCTATCTTCTTAGACTTGATGAAGTTGTTAATGCTATCAGATGATTAGGTGAAGAGATCGATGAATCGTTGGTTGTACAAAAAGTGTTGAGATCACTTCTCTTGAAGTTTGATGCTAAGGTCTCCGCCATTGAAGAAACTAGTGACTTGACCAAAATGACAATGGATGAATTACATGGGTCTCTTATAGCATATTAAATGAGAACAGGTATAGAAAGTGACCAACCAAACAATGAAGTAGCCTTTAAATCCATAAAGAAGACAAAAGACAAGGATAACAACCTTGATGAATAAATAGAAATTTTTTTAAGAAGGTTTCAGAAGGGAAGTGGAAGATACAAAGGTAAGTCTCCTCTCAAATGCTTTAACTATGGTAGAATATGACATATTGTTGAAAACTGCTACTATAAAAAGAGAAGTCTCAACAATAAAAAGATCTTCTACTCCAAGGATGATGACATCTCCTCAGATCAGAGTGATGAAGAAGATAATGATGGAGGAGAAGTCCTCTTCATAACCCAAGAAACCCAGGATGATGATCACAAGAATTCTAAAGAAGAAGAAATCATTTGTGAAGAAGATTCAGATGAAGAAACCAACCTTGATTCCTTTTGGGGATACAAAGACAATGCAAAAAGTGAACAAGAAGATCAGAATCTTGAAAATTTGAAGCATGTTGAAAATGAAAATAGAAAGCTTAGAAACACAAACATAATACTAAAAGGTGAACTGAGTAGTTGTGAAGAAGATAATTAATGGCTTGAAAAGACCATTAATAGCTTGAACGAACAATTAGAAGATTATGAGAAATTGAAAGAAAAATTGGATCACACAAAAGGGGAGCTATTATTGACAACAAAAAAGTTGAAGAAGTTCGAAAAAAGCACTGAAACATTAGATGAGATCCTTAGCAGTCAAAGATCTCCAAATGACAAGACAGTACTAGAATACAATGACAGTTTGAAGACAACAAAACAAGAGAAGGAAGATGAAAATGATGAAACCAACACTCCAGAACAAGTTGAACAACAAGATAGAAGACTAGAATTCAGAAGGAATGAGACATCAAGAAGATCCTCTCCCAT
>ML806924.1:20890-41955 GCA_009831015.1 Picea engelmannii | reverse complement strand
CAACTTGCTGAGAGCACCAACTCTCTGTTTTTCTCTAGCACCCACTAGAAGGAAGCACCAACTCCCTGGTTTCTCTAGCACCAACTAGAAGGAAGCACCAACTCCCTGTGTTCAAGCACCCACTTGAACCTCTAAGGACACCAATCCTCCCTAGCACCTCCCAACCACCTTGGATTATAAATATGAAATAATGAAACCTATTATAGTGAGATAGTGTTCAATAACAGCTTACCAGTCTCATCACTGTTCTGCAAGATTTTTCTAATCAGACTTCCTCACTGTCTTCCAGCATGCATCTGTTGCCCATTCTGTTCTTCTGCTTTTTATGCTCTGTGCACCATGTCCATTCGCTGCACAGTTTTTCTTATGTTCTTTTCAGTTGTTTCACTCTGATCCTTCTTCATGCATGAATCACCTTCAACAACATCCACTGCAATCTCAGCAACAACAACAACTCCATCTATTTTCTGTACTATGTATTTATAGCTTTTGTGCACCTTGTGCATGCAATGCGCACAATACCTCTTCATACTCACATCACATCGATATCCTCCACAACTCGAGTGCTCTGTCTAATCATCATCATGACTCTTCAGCTTCTCTGGCCGTTTTTCCACTCGTTTAGCATCACTGTATGTTATGTTGAGATTCCTCAGCCTCTCTGGCAGTTGAGACTCTTCATCTTCTCTGTGACAGTCGAGCTCACCTTCTCTGTTCCAGTTACAAGCTTCAATGCTCATCTAGTTGTCAATCACCTCCACAAGCATCTTCATCCCTCTTGAAGATTCAAAGTGACTCTTCATCTCCTCTGTCAATCACCCCGAAGTGTTTTCGAGTCCTCTGGCAGAAACCATCCATGGTTTCTGGCAGTTACACTATGACATGCAATAGTAGCCCTTCAATTATGCTCAGATTCACCTGCATCGTTGGATTTACTCTTATGGGTTCTTTTGTTATTTACCCATTTTGCACTTTCGCAATTCGAAGATTCTGCGATGAGACATCTTGAGTCTCCATGTCACGAGTTTCGAAACTATGAAACGGAGTTTTTCTGCGCTGGCTCCTTCCTTTATATGACCATGGCTATGACCAAGTGCTTATGCATAAAGCACTTTTGCGATTTCACATTTCATGAATCTGGAGATGAGGCATCTCTACTCTCCAAGTCACAATCCCCAAAATGCGGAAAAGAATCTTGTCTACACGTACTCTTCTCTTCAGCTCTTCGATGGTGTGACCACCGGCTGAGACCACATGCTTATGCATAAATCTCTTTCGCGATTTTGCATTTCGTGAGCCTGGAGATGAGGCATCTCGACTCTCCAAGTCGCGATCCCTGAAACCCCGAGATGGAGCTGAGATCAATGGTCCATGATCTCGATGAATCTACAGTCCAGATCTCATCGTTTATTCTCATCTCGTGATTCCTTCGATGGAGGTTCTTGTCAATCCAAGTCCCGATACGCGAAGCTCCGAGATGGAGCTTAGATCAATGGTCTAGAACCCTTAGTGATCTGACGGTCCATATCTTATCGTGAGTTTGCATCTCATGATTCCTGTGATGGAGGTTCTCATCACTCCAAGTCTCGA
The DNA here is from genome assembly GCA_009831015.1 of Picea engelmannii. Lineage (NCBI taxonomy): Eukaryota > Viridiplantae > Streptophyta > Pinopsida > Pinales > Pinaceae > Picea > Picea engelmannii. The sequence continues at coordinate 40,365 of ML806924.1, read as the reverse complement.
TACTCGAAGCTCCGAGATGGATCTTAGATCAACAGTCCAGAACACTTGGTGATCTGATGGCTGGGATTAAATCGTGATTTCACATATCGTGATTTCAATGGTTTTGTTTCTTACCTCTCCAAGTCGTGATAGACGAAGCTCCAAGATGGAGCTTAGATCAAAAGTCCAGAACAAACCTCGATCTGATGGCTGAGATTGTTTCATGATTTCGCATATCGTGAAATCGAGAGGTTAGGGAACCCTATTCCTTTGACTTTCCAGTCAGCCATATGATGATCTTTTGCCACGTGTCCTATGGATCAACTGTCCCCAATGGACGGTCAGGATTCCTTCATAGTTTTGGGGAGTTGGATGACTCTTGGACTTATCCACCTTGCAGCTTCACCATATCTAATGACTATTGAGCCTTCGTAGATACCCCAAATCCTATGGCCCAAATCTTCTCACGATTTCGCCACTTCGCAATTTCGCTGCTTCATGATTTCATCCACCTTCGCGATTTCGTCGCTTCGTGATTTCTTCCACCTTGCGATTTTGTCACTTCACAATTTCATTGTTCTTGCCATCACTGTTCTTTGCCAGCGTTGATCTTTTCCATCGCTGATCTTTGCCATCAATGACAAGCTTACTCCTAACTATAAACCTTCCAAAAAAGTTAAGCAGGTTAAGCTTCAACGACATAGAGCGGAATTTGAAAATTTGAAGATGAATGAAAAGGAAGATATTGCAACCTATCTTCTTAGAGTTGATGAAGTTGTTAATGCTATCAGTGTATTAGGTGAGGAGCTTGATGAATCATTGGTTGTACAAAAAGTGTTGAGATCACTTCTCTTGAAGAATGATGATAAGGTCTCCTCCATTGAAGAAACTACGGACTTGACCAAAATGACAATGGCTAAATTACATGGGTCTCTTATAGCATATGAAATGAGAACAGGTATAGAAAGTGACTAGCCAAACAATGAAGCAACCTTTAAAGCCATAAAGAAAACAGAATACAAGGATAACGACCTTGATGAAGAAATATCAAATTTTGTAAGAAGGTTTTAGAAGGGAAGTGGAGGATACAAAGGTAAGTCTCCTTTCAAACGATTTAACTGTGGTAGAATAGGACATATTGTTGAAAACTACTACTATAAAAAGAGAAGTCTCAACAATAAAAAGAGCTTCTACTCCAAGGATGATGAAATGTCCTTAGATGAGAGTGATAAAGAAGATAATGATGGAGGAGAAGTCCTATTCATAACCCAAGAAACCCAAGATGATGATCACAATAATTCTAAAGAATAAGAAACCATGTGTGAAGAAGATTCAGACAAAGAAACCAACCTTGATTCCTTTTGGGGATACAAAGACAATGCAGAAAGTGAACAAGAAGATGAGAATCTTTAAAAGTTGAAGCATGTTGAAAATCAAAATAGAAAGCTTAGAAACACAAACATAATACTAAAAGGTGAACTAAGTAGTTGTGAAGAAGAGAATTACAATCTTGAAAAGACCATTAATATCTTGAAGGAACAATTAGAAGATTATGAGAAATTGAAAAAAGAATTGGATCACACAAAAGGGGAGCTACTATTGACAACAAAAAAGTTGAAGAAGTTCGAAAAAAGCACTGGAAAATTAGATGCGATCCTTAGCAATCAAAGATCTCCAAATGACAAGACATGACTAGGATATAATGACAGTTTGAAGACAACAAAACAAGAAAAGGAAGATGAAAATGATGAAACCAACACTCCAGAACAAGTTGAACAACAATATAGAAGACTAGAATTCAGAAGGAATGAAACATCAATAAGATCCTCTCCCATTAGGTATGAAAGAAATCATTATGAAGGAAACTACAAAAGAATAGATCGTGAACCTAGATGGACCACACCACAAAGAAGATCACTTACTCCCAGGTATCAAAAAAAAATTCTTGGACATTGTTATACTTGTGGAAATTTTGGACACAAGGAAATCAATTGTAGAATCAATGAAAGGAATAACTATGCAAGCTACATGAATGGTGAAAATAGTATATATGGAAATGTTCATAGACCTATCAACAGAAATTATAATCCATTTGACCCATTAATGGATCAAAATTTTGTATGTTACAAGTGCAATAATCTTGGTCATAAAGCATGATATTGCAGAGAGATGAAGGAAGATAATCATATGCCAAATGTTTGTATACCAACTACAACATGGAAAAGGAAAGAAATTCCACACAATGAAAACTATCAAATAACATTGGTTGCTAAAGAATGCAAAGAAGAAGATGAATGGTTCATAGACAGTGGGTGCTCATCTCATATGATCGGAGATCAAAGAAAATTTGTCAGCTTGAAGAAAACTAGTGGAAATGTTACATTTGGAGATGACTCATCTACTAAAATACTTGGAAAAAGGAATTGTAAAGCATGGAAGTGAAAATGTAAAAGTAGGAAACGTCCTATTGTTTGAAGATCTGAAGCATAATCTCCTCAGTGTTAGTAAAATGTGTGATCAAGGATACACTCTTATGTTTGACTCCCGAAAATGTAAAATCAAAGAAAATAACTCAGGAAGATTGGTTACAATTTCAACAAGGAGACTGAACAACATATGAATCCTAGACATGAAGAAGAGAGAGAAGATACAAGCCACAGAAAAGGATTCCAAGGAAGAAAATGTCCCAAAGACCAAAAATAAGGATGAAGTATTATTGAGTGCCACGTGTTCAGGGGGAGAAGACCTACCCTTTGCCATTGATGTCAAAGGGGGAGAGAAATTGGGATCATGAAGATAGGGGGAGCATGAGTGTTGCCATCAATGACAAAGGGGGAGATTGTTGGAAGATCGGTTGTTGTCATTGATGTGAAACCTAGTCATGGGTTTTGGACCGCAAGATTGATGAAGGTATTTGGACATGAAGGAAAATGCACATGTATGTACAAGACCCATGGATGGATAGTATAAATCATGTTGTTTCCTATGGTATGTGGCACGTCACGTGGATAGTCATGGTTGAGGAGAAAAGAATTTTTGAAGATTTCAAAGTGAATTGAAGAAGGAAGTACATGTAGGCCCTGAAGATAATTAAAGAAAAGAATTACAAAATACGAAAGTGTCAGTTCAGCCCTAATGTTAAAAGACAGTGATATAAATGGAATAAATAAATATCATTACACATTCATTTGATACACAAGTCAAATTTCAGAGGAAATCAGAAGTAAAGAAGGTTGGATTTCAAGGGAGGATGAAGTGTTTTGGTCATGTGTTCTAAGGTATGTTATTTTCAGGTCATCTTACCATTTTTTCTATACTTGTTTTTCTATAATGATTCAGATGGTGAATTTTTTATGGTATTGAGAAGACATATCAAGGTACTTGTGGTAAACATTTCAGTTTTTGATTCTCTAAAATTATGGAGATACACGCTGTGGAAGATAGAGTTTGTGACCAGCCCTGAAGCTAGTCAATAAACAGGTGTTTGAGTAAAATAGTCATAACTTCTTCATAGAGAATTCAAATGAAGTGGGACAAATTTCATTGGAAATAGTACGAAATATAGTTTCTTTTGTGCGAGGTTCAGAATTGGATGTTAAATATTGAGCGCAGGGCATTCTGTGCAAGTTCACTCTCTTGAATAAACCAGAATTGAATAAAGTCTACCATTCTTTCTATAACTTCTTTTTGGGGAGGATTCAAGGAGTGAAACTTGGAGGAGTTTCAGAGAATACATTGAGTAATATTATCTATAGGATCATAGTACTCCAAGAATTGAAGAATTGCATAAATTGAAGAAGTCTCAAGAATCATTATCAGGTTCTATGTGATGATTGATTGATGGTGATGATTTAATGTAAAGTTTTATTATCTCTCATATGTTCCTGGGTGGAAGGAAGGGGAAAGGATGGAGAGCTAAACTCTCTCTTGATATTGGAGGATTGTATCTTCCTCTTGGAGGTTTATCCCTCCCTTTACATTTGGAAGTTGTAGCTACCTTTGGAAGTCATTACTTCCCTTGAACAATAACTATTGATTATTTCTCATATATTGTGCATGGTTTATTGTGGTGTATTGGTGTAACTCTTATACTATTGTTCATTACTCATTGGATATAATTGAATGGTTTAAGTATAAGTTGAAAAAGGTTTTAAATTTTACTTGATACTAATTCACCCCCCTCTCAGTATCAACAATTGGTATCAGAGCAGGTTGCCTTCAGAACAGTTTAACCACTAGGAGGAAAATCCTCAATAGAGATGGATGACCATGAGCACATTTCAAATGGGATTCAAAAATTTGATGGAAGAAATTATGCATACTGGAGTGATAGAGTGAAAAATTACCTAACGACTTTGGGAGTAAACATTTGGTACTCAGTTGTAAATGGCTATGTAATCCCAAATAATGCTCCAACTGATCCAAATGAGAAGACTCTTATGAGTTGTAATTCAAAATCCAGACATGTTATTCTAGCAGCATTGGCACCAACCATTGCTAGAAAATTGATAGGCTGTAGCACTGCTAAAGAGGTATGGGACAAACTCAAGAGTACCTACGAAGGTGATCCAAAAGTTAAGAAGGTCAAGCTTCAACGACATAGAGCAGAATTTGAAAATTTGAAGATGAATGAAAAGGAAGATATTGCAACCTATCTTCTTAGAGTTGATGAAGTTGTTAATTCTATCAGAGGATTAGGTGAAGAGATTGATGAATCGTTGGTTGTATAAAAAGTGTTGAGATCACTTCTCTTGAAGTATGATGATAAGGTCTTCACCAATGAAGAAACTAGGGAGTTGACCAAAATGACAATGGATGAATTACATGGGTCTCTTATAGCATATGAAATGAGAATAGGTACAGAAAGTAACCAACCAAACAATGAAGCAACCTTTAAAGCCATAAAGAAGACAAAAGACAAGGATAACGAACTTGATGAAGAAATAGAAAATTTTGTAAGAAGGTTTCAGAAGGGAAGTGGAAGATACAAAGGTAAGTCTTCTCTCAAATGCTTTGACTATGGTAGAATAGGACATATTGTTGAAAACTGCTATAATAAAAAGAGAAGTCTCAACAATAAAAAGAGATTCTACTCCAAGGATGATGAAATCTTCTTAGATGAGAGTGATAAAGAAGATAATGATGGAGGATAAGTCCTCTTCATAACCCAAGAAACCCAAGATGATGATCACAAGAATTCTAAAGAAGAATCAATTATGTGTGAAGAAGATTCAGACAAAGAAACCAACCTTGATTCCTTTTGGGGATACAAAGACAATGCAGAAAGTGAACAAGAAGATGAGAGTCTTGAAAATTTGAAGCATGTTGAAAATGAAAATAGCAAGCTTAGAAACACAAACATAATACTAAAAGTTGAACTGGGTAGTTGTGAAGAAGAGAATTACAAGCTTGAAAAGACCATTAATAGCTTGAAGGAACAATTAGAAGATTATGAGAAATTGAAAGAATAATTGGATCACACAAAAGGGGAGCTACTATTGACAACAAAAAAGTTGAAGAAGTTCGAAAAAAGAACTGAAAAATTAGATGAGATCCTTAGCAATCAAAGATCTCCAAATGACAAGACATGACTAGGATACAATGACAATTTGAAGACAACAAAACAAGAGAAGGAAGATGAAAATGATGAAACCAACACTCTAGAACAAGTTGAACAATAAGATAGAAGACTAGAATTCAGAAGGAATGAGACATCAAGAAGATCCTCTCCCATCACGTATGAAAGAAATCATTATGAAGGAAACTACATAAGAATAGATCGTGAACCCGGATGGACCACACCACAAAGAAGATCACTTACTCCCAGGTATCAAAATTTCTTTATTGGACATTGTTATACTTGTGGAAATTTTTGACACAAGGCAATCAATTGTAGAATCAATGAAAGGAATAACTATGCAAGCTACATGAATGGTGAAAATAGTATATATCGAAATGTTCATAGACCTATCAATAGAAATTATAATCCATTTGACCCATTAATGGATCAAATTTTTTTATGTTACAAGTGCAATAATCTTGGTCATAAAGCATAAGATTGCAGAGAGATGACAGAAGATAATCATATGCCAAATGTCTGTATACCAAATACAACATGGAAAAGGAAAGAAATTCCACACAATGAAAAATGTCAAATAACATTAGTCACTAAAGAATGCAAATAATAAGATGAATGATTCATAGACAGTGGGTGCTCATCTCATATGACCGGAGATCAAAGCAAATTTGTCAGCTTGAAGAAAAAGGGTGGAAATGTTACATTTGGAGATGACTCATCTACTAAAATAATTGGAAAAGGAATTGTAAAGCTTGCAAGTGAAAATGTAAAAGCAGGAAAATTCCTATTGGTTGAAGATCTGAAGCATAATCTCCTCAGTGTTAGTAAAATTTGTGATCAAGGATACACTCTTACGTTTGATTCCTGAAAATATAAAATCAGAGAAAATAACTCAGGAAGATTGGTTACAACTACAACAAGAAGACCGAACAACATAGACATCCTAGACATGAAGAAGAGAGAGAAGATACAAGCCACAGAAAAGGATTCCAAGGAAGAAAATGTCCCAAAGACCAAAAATAAGGATGAAGTATTATTGAGTGCCACATGTTCAGGGGGAGCAGCCCCAAAGAAGAGAGTTACCTTTTGCCATTAAACTCAGGGGGAGAAGCCCTACCCTTTTCCATTGATGTCAAAGGGGGAGATAAATTGGGATCATGATGATAGGGGGAGCAAGAGTGTTGCCATCAATGACAAAGGGGGAGATTGTTGGAAGATTGGTTGTTGTCATTGATGGCAACCCTAGTCATGGGTTTTGGACCGCAAGATTGATGAAGGTATTTGGACATGAAGGAAAATGCACATGTAGATACAAGACCCATGGATGGATAGTATACATCATGTTTTTTCCAGTGGTATGTGGCATGCCACGTGGATCCTCATGGTCGAGGAGAATTGAATTTTTTAAGATGACAAAGTGAATTGAAGAAGGAAGTACATGTAGGCCCTAAAGATAATTAAAGAAAAGAATTACAAAATATGAAAGTGTCAAGTCAGCCCTAATGTTAAAATAAAGTGACATAAATGGTATAAATAAATATCATTATACATTCATTTGATACACAAGTTGAATTTCAGATGAAATCAGAAGTAAAAAAGGCCAGATTTCAAGGGAGGATGAATTGTTTTGGTGATGTATTCTAAGGTATGTTATTTTCAGGTTATCTTACCATTTTTGCTATAAATTTTTTTCTAGAATGATTCAGATGGTGAAATTGCTATGGTATTTAGAAGACATATCAAGGTACCTGTGGTAAAAATTTCATCTCTTGATTCGCTACAATTATGGAGGTGCACTCTGTGGAAGATAGAGTTTGTGACCAGTCCTGAAGCTAGTCAATAAACAGGTGTTTCGAGAAAAACAGTCATAAATTCTTCATAGAGATTTAAAATGAAGTGGGACAGATTTCATTTGAAAGAGTACGGATTTTAGTTTCTTGTGTACGAGTTTCATATTTGGATGTTAAATATTGAACGCGGGGAATTCTGTACAAGTTCACTCTCCTGAATAGACCGGAATTAAATAAAGTCTACCATTTTTTCTATAAATTATTTTTGGGGAGGATTCAAGAAGTGAAACTTGGAGGAGTTTCAGAGAATACATTGAGTAATATTATCTATAGGATCAAAGTACTCCGAGAATTGAAGAATTGTAGAAATTGAAGAAGTCTCAGGAAGCATTATCAGGTTCTATGTGATGATTGGTTGATGGTGATGATTTAATGTAAAGTTTTATTATCTCTCATATATTATTGGGTGGAAGGAAGGGGAAAGGATGGAGAGTTAAACTCTCTCTTGATATTGGAGGATTTTATCTTCCTCTTAGAGGTTTATACCTCCCTTTACATTTGGAAGCTATAGCTACCTTTGGAAGTCATTACTTCCCTTGAACAATAACTATTGATTATTTATCATATATTGTGCATGGTGTATTGTGGTGTATTGGTGTAACTCTTATACTATTGTTCATTTCTCATTGGATATAATTGAATGGTTTAAGTATAAGTTGAAAAAGGTTTTAAATTGTACTTGATATTGATTCACCCCCCTCTCAGTATCAACAGATGTGGCTGTGATATTTTTCTCATTCTAAGAGAGAATCACGAAGAAGACAAACTTACCTGACTGAGAGATGACCTTTCAGCATTGCTTGGCAGATATAAAGGAAATAGCTCTAGGTGGGACTGCCTTGGATATCTTGTACAATTTCTTGTTAAAAGTAATAATAACACTACGAGGCCTAGACTCATACACAGCATGATGTTTCCATAAATATGGTTGGCCCAAAAGAACATTACAAACTTCGAGAGGGGAAACATCACACAATACCTCATCTTTGAAGGGCTTGATGTCATATGACATGCAACATTGTTGGCTAATGTGGATATCTCTTCCTTGGCAGAGCCATCCGATGGTGTAGGGTTGTGGGTGCAGTGTTGTCGGCAGGGAGAGTCACTTGACAACCTCTGATGAGATGAGTTTCTTATGGCTACCGCTATCAACAATGAAGTGCAGAGGGGTACCCTTCACCCACATCTATGAATGAAAAAGGTGCACTCCTTCCTCTAGCTCGTCTAGCTCATCAGGCTAGATCTTGGTGGTAGCAATGGTAGCATGAGGTTCTGCATCAATGATCCATCTCCCCCTTTATAGTTCTGACTCATAGTCAGATTCCGCATATGATTTAGAGGCTTTCACCTCAGTCACCAGCGACTGCTTCAAGAGAAAATCATCAGTGTTATTCCAGGGGCTCTTATGGAAGTCACACCACTTCCCGATATCTTTCTTTGTCTTTCCAGTGTCCTTCTTTGCTTACGGCCTCGACTGGTTGTCCTAAGGCTGTCTATATTTTCTCTGTCCTTTGTTCTGCAGGTTGGGGCCTCCCTTTCCTGGATTTTGTTATGAGGGGTTCCCAGGCCCAAATTGTCGCGTCTTTTGTTTGAGCTTCTTCTCGATTTTGACGACATATTAGTAGGTCGTTCCCAAGGATGAGATATCCAGAAACTCCAATTCATCCTGGATGTATCTATGCAGATCACCGCGATACTTGAGCACTGGATGTTGCTCAAAATATTTGATACCCAGCTTGGTGTGCAAGGTATGGAAGATATTTGTGAACTCGGGCATCGCTTGGTCTCTTTATTGCCGCAACGTGGTCCATTTTGTGTACAGGTCGTCATAACTTCCAACAAGGTAGTATTGTTCCTTAATAGCATCCTTGAAGGACTCCCAGGTGACTACGACTATAAATAATGAGGGTTCCTCTGTTTCCTTTTGCTCACAAAAAGTTTCCCACCAATCTTTGACATGGGGGATGGCTTTGAGGAGCGCAAAAGTAATAGTTTCTTTATTTGAGAAGTTATGGACAAAGAAATACCCTTCTAGAAATTCAACCATTTGTATACCGCATTTGTGTCTATCTGACCTTCAAATATAGGAATATCAAAGTTGATTTGTACCTTGAAGGGGGTGGCACCTCCGTTTGAGGAAGATATGTCGCCTGTTGGTAGCCACCGAAGGATTTGCGCAAAACTATCCATCATCTTGTTCCTCTGTTGCGTGAGGGCTTCCTTGAGAAACATTTTTAAGGGATCTCTTGTCTCGTCATCTTTATTTTATTCTACCATGAGAGGTCATTTGGGTGTGTGAGAGATTTTTTCCTCAAGAGAAACAAGCTCGAGACCCAATTCTTTGTACCCTGACCTTGTTGGGGACATGCATTAAGAATGACAAGGATCAGACCACTCTGATACCACTAACCCAGAATATATTTGCAAAATGAAATGAATAGAAATTATTATCAAAAGATGCTTAACACAGAATAATAGATATACAGTAAAATCGATTTCTATTCAATAAGGAAATAAGTTGAAACTGTAAAATGCAACGGAAATAAGCTTGCTAGAATGGTGGTGGTTTATCTCTGAGAAGAGATGTGACGGATGCACTCATTCACAAGAATATGATTACAATGAGACTCTGAAGACCTTTTTACAATAAACAGGAATGTCAAAAACCCTAGACATCCAAAAAACCTAACCCTAGGAGATGAAGCGTCAAAATTCATGTGGGCCCCATTTGGGTAAGTTAGTACATCAACTTCCCAGGGTCGTAACTTTTGCATACAATCTTCGTTTTAGGCACACGATAGTCCATTGGAAATTTCTATCTGAGGACTACACATATTTCCGCTATATATCAAAGGTCATTTTGACTGTGGCAAGCCCTAAAAAATGTTGTTTAGGGCCTCAAAACGACCCCACAAGTTAGGGACCTGAAAACTAGGGAAAAAACTACCAAACTGGAAAACTGCCAAAATGAGTCAGTTGGAATAGGTGGGAAGCCACCAACATCCATCTGGATCAAACTCACAATAATATCAATCCAAGAAATATGAAGCCGCAAGCAATGAAAAACCTTTACTAACTCCACACTTAGATTGTCTAAAGGGTATATGTGATCATGGCAATGTTAGTTATAAAGAAATTGTAGAGAAATACATACTTGAAACAAATACACATAATTTATTTACAGAGGGAATCACATATGATTTCAACCTAATGTTGGACCTTATATTGTAGCATGCATGCCATTACTAACAGTGTTAGACTATTGAAGGATTGATATAATGAACTTATATATGATGTAGTTGCAGAAAAAAACTATACTTTCTCTCTCTTTTCTCCTCGTCTTGATCAACTCCTCCTCCTACCTTTTATATAAGGCTAAGTGGGTAGGTGAAAAATTACCTTTGCCTCTTGATTTTCTCTAGAAACTAATTTATATAGTGTTTAATTTCAAATTTGGAGAGCAGGAAATTTGAAGGGAAACTAGATCAAGGAAGTTAGGCTCATAGGTTGACTAAGGGTACAACTCAAATAGTGTGCATTTTTCTTAAGTTTATTGCCATGAAATATTCAATTTTCATCATCATCCATTAATCCACTATATTTATTTCAAAAATGGAAATTATAAATACACAAATAATACATTTGCAAACATCATTCATATATATAAATAAAAAAATAATATGTATAAATAAGTTTAAGCTCAATAGTTATAAACTACCATTAATTGTCCTTCAATTGTCACTAGCTGGCTACATTAACCAAAATGATATTTATAGTCCTCATGCATAATCAAAATATATACATTGTCCATCCAGTCCAAGATTATAAAACAAGTTTATGTCATCAAATAGTAGGTTCCTTAGTAATTGGTTCATAATACCCCAAGTCTATAGAGGCATTTTGGTTCAAGCACAAGAAGTTTCCATAGTCGTAAGAGATTTGTTCCCACTTAGGAACACTGATATCAAATGGGGTGAACTCAATGATAATCTTATCTACATTGTGGCAACCTTTCTTTTTATTTCATTGGTAGGTAATCGAAATTGGGGAATCATCACTTTGATCATCCATTTCTAAGAAATCTCTAACAAAGGAAAACCCAATCCAATCAACTTTAAACATAACATAAACCATCCATAATGAATGTGTGCATACTAGAGATCAAGCAACAAGGGGAATTTCGTGAGAAACTAAATATTTATTAAGGGTAATGACAAATGATGAGCTAAGTAAGAATTGGGTGAGAAATTTTTGGTAAGTAGTTTTAACCTAGCATCTATTAAATATAGTAAACATTGAGTTAGCACTAGGAATCACCTTCTGATTGCAAGGAAGGTAAGCCCAGTACCCATCAAATGATATGTGAAAGTATGAGTGTTTTTCTTGGAAGGTCGAATGGAAAAACTCGAAATGGTAATATCTTCACTTCGAAACAGGGCTAACATGTAACAGCAAATAAGGTCTTGACTAATTTCAACCAGTAGTTTGGGAGTAAATGTGGATAGAAAGAAGACTTGAGTGAGAGGAATGTAAGAGCTACTACAAACATCAGGTCCACAAAAGCCCAAAGGAAGAAAGTTTCTTAAAACGAGATCTTGAAATTCGAAACTAAGGAGCTAAATAAACACCATGACAATAAAATTATCAAACATCCATCATATCATTACCACATTCATCCATATAAATCATTCAAAGATGAACATTTAGCATTAGAAGCAAATAGTCTGAAATAGGAGTTGATTTCTATTAGTCAAAAAGTCTTAAGTCTAGTACATACTAGATCACAGTCATTTATCAAAAATATTACAGTTTATTGGGAGCCTTGCTCTACCATCCGAACCTATTCAAGCAATTCATCTATCTATTTATAACAAGAAAGGGAGGCAACAGCTGGAGATACAAGTTGGCCTCTTTTCCTTAAAAACCTCAAAACATTTATTTATTCTAACAACTAAGATAATAGCCTATGCTATAAAATAGGGAAGTGTTGGTGACTAAACCCAATCATGCTTCTAATTTCTTTGATCCTCTTTTGTTGCTTAGCTCTTGTTTTACCATGTGTCCCTTTGGAGCTTATAGTTGTCCTCTGCATTCCAACTGCTACTTCTGTCATTTATTCCATCATTAACTTATCCAAAACTGTTGTCTTAGTCTTCCTAGATCCCTAGTGTTTGTTGGCTACTCCCTTAGGTAGCAACTCTATGTATCGCCCCCTAAAATGGAACAAGGAGAGAAGGTAGCGCCACTATGTTGCATATCTGCACCAACATTTTCCCTTTGTTGCAATATTGAGTAGCGCCTGTGTGAACCTGCTCTCTGTAAAATATAACACAACGCTTGTGGGTAGCATCTGTATTCCAATTCTACGCTCTGTAAGATATTACGCAGTGCCACTTACGTTGCATCTTCATAAGGGTTTGGGTAGTTATGCCAAAAATGCAATGTCTTTGACTTCTGAACGTGTGAAGAGATTTTTGTGTCCTTCCATGATGACAAGTCAATTTACTTAGGTGCTTTTACCACTGAGTGAAGCTAGCACTTAGAAAAACATTCCAAAATTCATATATCTAAACATATAGAAGCCTGTATAGGTGGAAAAACATAGTATTGTACATATATGGCTAATCTTCCCAAGAAGGAACAATTCTCAAAAATGGGATTTACCACTACCTACTACTTTGTCATTTTAACACTTAGCCTTACACTCTTTCTGGTGAAAAGAGTATCTCCAATTAACTCAGTATACTTCTTCTTCTTAGCACTGGTAGGCTTCTTCAGTATAGTTGTGCTCTCCTTAGCTATTGGTTTGTCATCTTCATTGGAATCCTCAACCAACACCTGTAAATTCTTTTGGGTTACCTCATCTTGAAAATGCTTAAATTATACCTTTAACTTCCTATTTTGAGCCTGGAAACCCATGTTCTACCTTTAGAGGTTTTGGAGCTTCCTATGAAGGGGTTGACCCCTTCTTGCTACAAATTTTTCTAATTCAAGGGTATCAATGTAGCTCTCTATAAGTGTTGTCATCTTGGCTCTCTCAGATATGGTTTCCCTTTACAATTGGGCCACTTCATTTCTTGATTCCTTAAGTTGTCTTATGAGTCTCTTGAAGGTTTGATCGCCAAGGGGGTTGGGAACATGTGCAGTCTCAATAGGCTTCTTCTCATCCTTTTCTTCTATATGTATCGGAGTTTCCTTGCATGTTTCATCTGCCTTCTCAAAACCTTTTCCTTTATGCTTCTTCTCTTTCACAGTAGCCTTTTCTTTATTATTCATAGGTTTTTTACAATCCTTCACAGGGATTTCATTTTCCCTCTCCAAAGGTCTTTTGGTACCTTTACCCTTGATTTTCTGTACAGGGGTTTCTTGTTTATCTTCTACATCTTTTTCAATGCCTTTCCCTTTCTTCTTATGTATAGGGGTTTCTGGTAAAGGTTGTCCTTTGAAATCCCCCTTAGGAATTGATGACCTAGTGAAGGGTCTTTTACCTTTGATGTCAACTACGGCAGGAGGAGAGAGAAAGAGAAGCTTCTTCCCTTTTTTAGATGTCACCTTGGTAGAATATGGAACTTCTTCTAACCCTGGTGGAGGTGGTGGTGAGAAATATCTGTGTGGAGAAGGACAAACTTCCTCCTCAACTTCCCTGACCTTCTTGTTGATCTCTGAAATAGGGGCTCTACCCTTTCTCTTCTTGTTGATCCCTGCTTTAGTACTGGTAGGTGATGAAGAGCCTGCAATCTGTGATTGAGGGGTAGGTGTTGGGTCCATCTTAAAGTGAGAAGTGACCAAAAAAATATCCCAGTAGAACTCTTTCTTTCCCAACTCTTCAGAGACAAGCATCCTGATAAGTCCAGAGTGGAAAAGACTAGAGTCCACATCCTTAGATTTGGCTTGCACCCTATCTGCCATTTTTCCTATACTTGTCAACAGGTAATATGGAATATTCATCTGAACTTTTCCAGTAAAATGCAACAACAACCTTATGTGGTAATGATACAGGGTGTTAAATATCCCTTCACAACTAAAATATCTCTATATGATTTTCAACATTCTGTCAAATTGGTCAATCAACTGATTCCTTGGCACACTCTTAGATAAATCATTGGCTTGGTATTCAGTCTTGAATATATCTTTAACGTAAGGTGAACTCAATACCATGGCCTTGAACCAATTTTCTCCTAAAATGGGGATCCCTGTTGCAGCTGAGATGGAGGCTTCAGTCACCTCAAATTCCAAATCTCCAACTCTGGTTTTCTTACCATCAAAATTTAGTGCAAATTGTTTTGCTACTTCTGAGTGGCCTCTCTGCATGTTCTGGCAGAAAGAGAGGCATCCTACTCTTCAAAACATTTCCCTTTCAATGGGTTATGTGTCAAAAAGGCGCATGTCCACAGGTTCTATTCGAACTATCTTGCCACCTTTGTGTGCTTTCTTTGACTGAGGGGTCTCCATGACTCATAAAAAGGGTTCTTAAGAGGTTGTAAGGGATTTTATTAACTAGAAAAATTAAATTCAAGTCTCAAATGCACAAGGATGGCCCTCCAAATTAACAGTGCTTAGAAAATGAACTTGGCTATGAGAAATGGACCTTCAGGCTTATACAAGTTTTTAGAGTGTAGACTATGAGGAGGTAATTCCAAAATGACTCTTTGTATAGGATGAGAAAAAAAGAAAAGAATAATCAGAGAGGTTTTGAGAAGCGCCTCTGCATAGCGCAATGCATACACAGAGGATAGGATATTGTAGGCCTATGACTTTCAAAGGCTATGACTAACAACAATAATCATACTATAGATATGAGTGAAGATGTTTACAGGGATGCAAATATGGCTCCCATACTAGCGTGCAAGCTTAGCAAACTGAAACCCAAGCACAAATCTTCTATGAAAATTTATATGCGAAGAAGGTTCCACAGGATACCTATGAAGTCGACAACTATTGAGCTCCTCGGCACGATCTTAGGATGATATTGAGGAAACTCTGGACCTGAAATCTCTCACAGCATAGGATTTAGTGGACATGTGATCGTCTGATCTGAACTGGCAAACTTACGCAGTGCATCACTGCAGAACTTTTCAAATTTAGAAACCGTTACCAAGGATCATAAATGAAAGATCTTTTGAAAGAATTTAAACCGACTTCTGGCATTGAAAACAAGGGTTAAGGTATCAGTCGTGGCAATCATGACTTGGAGTGGATGAATGATAAACATGACAGGCGCTACGGAAATTCCTGCTAAGTGGACAGTGCTCTCCAAATCAAAAAAATGATTGGACAGGTAAGTGGGGATGATGAGGTATGCATGCGAGGTCATGAGTAAGGAGAGAGGTGTGTCACATCAGCCTAGTCATGGGAGGTATCAACCTAGGGATGAATCACAAGAGGGGACATAAAAAATAAACCATGAGCTTAAAAGGGTTTAAGGACCAAAAATTGAAATGTGGATCAACACATGAGCTATGACTCAAAGGTTTAGTCATCCTAAGGGGTCATATCATAAAGAACATTTAAGGGATGAGAAAATATCTTAAAGAGAAAATAAAAATCTAATGGTTTTTTTTTTTTTTAACAAAAACAAACTAAGAGACCCAAGGCGACTTAGTGTGATAACGCATTGTTAATTAACCTCGGATTTCAAAGTGGGAAATCTTCACCTTAAGCACATTATCAAGACCTCAAATCATTAGGCTTTGAATGCTAAAGGAAATTCCAATAAAACTCAACTAAAAAACTTATATGGTTATGCAATTGATAAGCTACTATAATGTGTGTATGTTACATGTATGGGTTAATACTTTAGTTTTTAACACATGCACAAGATTCAAAACATTATACTAGACACACTAGACTACTCCTAAGATGTTTGTAATATCATAATAAAGAGAAGAGTTTCCACCTCCCAACCCTCCTTGCATGCATCTAATTTAAAGGGGAAATGGAAGCAATTTTACAAAGAGGAGCTTAAGCACATATAGATCACTAAAGTGAATAATAGAAAAATAAATAAAATCATAGATAGAACCTTCCAACCAACAATTGCATTCTCTTTTATATACGACAACCAACATCCAACTGTATTAATCATGTAATATATGCCAAGAATGTCTCTACTATTCCACCATGCATTTAATAAACACCTACATGAAGGATACTAATTTTTTTTATGTCAAACTACCTTAAAAAAAATTCCAAGCCTATCATGGCCTTCATTTAATGTCCAATGGGAAAAACTTTCTATGCAAATTTTTCCATCATTCATATAACTCAATGAAAATAAGTCAACCATGTCAATTCCTTACAATTGTTGAGTGAAACCCTTTACAAATAGTAAAATCATGCCCAAAAATCAACAAGATAAGGTTGAAAATGTTACCAACATGTTCAACTTGAGGACAAGGTTGATTTTAATAGGATAAATATTGAAAATAGGCAGGACAGATTGTTCATTTATCATTTCTTACAATAGAAAAAAAAAAGGGTTTGACCATAGTCCATATCCAAGGAGTTAGAAAATGTGGTAAATTGAGTGATGGGTTTTAAGAATAAAAATTTCAAACTCTAGATTGTTCTCATTCAAGCCTAAAATATGAGAGAAATAAAACAAAAACCAAGGGAAAACTTGCATGCATAGGTAAATGCAAAAAATGGCATGATAATGAGGGAATTTGGTAAGGTAAAATGTGTTCGGGGGCAAGCGGGCCCCCGGCGGGGGTTCGGGGGTGAAGTCCCCGAAGGAAAAATTGCCTTGTAAATGTATATTGTAATTTCATTGTAAATCTGGACCGTTCATTATAAGGTCGCAGATCTAACGATAAAAATTATGTTAGGGATTTTTTCCCTAGAAGGCAACCCTCTGTTATGAGGGAAATGTATTGCGGCTATGCATTATGGCGAGTATTGTGTTCCGAGAGAGGAGACTGTGAGAGAAAGAAGAGGAAGTTACAATGGGTTTTGTTGTAGGTTGTATCCCTTCATTTGTTGGATAATAATAAAGGAAGGACTTGGCAATTTCTCTGGTGGACGTAGCCCACACTGGGTGAACCACGTAAATCTGTGTCTCTATTGTATTGTGTATCTTTTGTGTTTTGTTTCCTCTTTTGTTTTATTTTATTGCTCCGTGGTCCTGTTGTTTCTAACAAAATGCATACTTAAAAAAAACCCAAGACACAATCAGTCAAGCAATAAACAAACACACAATAAAATCATCTAATGGTTATTTTCAAAAGTTATGGATTATATTTTTTATTACTTCTCGAAGTTAAAGGTTGGGTTGTATCCATGCATGATTTTCACTCCAAACTATGTGTCCTTAACCATGATTGATGCCCACAATCAAACTCTTTTCAACCAAAAGTTACATGAATGAAGGCTCAAAGTAAGTGGTGAAATTTGGCTCTCCTTCAACTTTTCAAGCGAAAGAACCAAGTTTAAACATATATTTTGTGTTCCACACTCCACCAAATACATTCAAGTGTGCTCAAACTGAAATACATGGATATGATTACATGCAAATAGAAGGCTATGTATTTAGTTACAAAACTCATTGAAATTCCCTCACACAAAGCATATGGCATGAGAGATCCACAACAAAAATAGAAGATGGAGATAGGTAAAAAATATAATAGTTTTCCCATTCTATTTTCCACCATTGTATGCAAGAGGAAAATCATGATTCAATCACTTGAATTAATGCCACAATACCTTATGACTAATGTTTTTTTAAGTGGATGCTAGCCATCAAATTCCATTTCCAATGTTTATAATGTTGCTTTTTCCGAGTGCATTGATATTTTGGGATGGTGAAACCTTTGTATATAACATAAACCTTATGTAAATTCTTTGTAATGGTGGGTCTCAACTCAGATTTTTCACAAGGAAATTAGGTATGAGAATAGGCATCAATACATAAAATCACTTTATTGTATCACTAATTGTGCTTCGACTTGTTGCAAGTGAGGAAAATAGAAATCAAATCAAGCTAGGATATGAGTAGAATACAAGTCACATAGGCATCATAAAAACATCCATACCATTGCATTCACATACTTTCAAAATTTTCCCATAGAATCCTAAAATGACAAAATGAGCAACATGGACATATATTATCATTACTATGCAAAAAATCATAATGAAATTTCTGATGGTGAATCTATTACTTGACATATGCACCACACATATCATTTTTAATAACATGTGTGATTATAAATCAGATGAGAATCTATTAAACATAGAGCAATGGTCACCAACATCATAATGAAACCACCGTGAAATGACCATGTAAACAAACAATGAACAAGTAAGGTGTAATACATCCATCAGTCTGACCTTGGTGGACACCATAGTGCCTTGTAGGAGATCTAGGCTATTGATGGATAATGAAGGTGAGACTAGTGCTTATTAGGGCTTTAGAAGAAATTAATTTGTTTTAGATAAGTATCCTCATTGCCTTGTAGGATACCCTATAGTGCCTTGTAGGAGATCTAGGCTATTGATGAATAACCAAGGTGAGACTAGTGCTTATTAGGGCTTTAGAAGAAATTAATTTGTTTTAGATAGGTATCCTCATTGCCACACTTCATAATTGTACTCAGTGTTGACCATTTTTAAGGTCAATAAGAGGCACTCAATAAAATCTATCACAACATTTATTTTCCAAAGGGCCATGTTACTCTCAAAGGTATGATGTTGAGGTTGTATATGAATGGGGGAGATCGATTCCTTTATGTCAAACTTACTTGCATCCCTCGTTGATTGAAAGGTTTCACCATAAAAGGCCCTAAACATAAAAAAAAAAAAAACAAGGCACAAACTAAGACACTTTGCATTGAAAATTATATCCTTGCAACAAATGATGGTATTTGTTAGGATAACACTCTTGATCAATACTTTGGCCATTGGTTTGAAACAGATCATACTATCACCTTCATCCTTGATCCATATGGTATCACTATTGGAAATCCTAAGGAAATTCATAAAGGATACAAAGAGGATTAGATGGTGAGTATGCATGCCATTGGTACAACAAGAACTCATAAGTGATGGGAAACTCATGAAATATGAGTTTGAAG
>ML806924.1:0-11963 GCA_009831015.1 Picea engelmannii | reverse complement strand
CCCCTCTACACTCCCCCGCGTGGAACAATGTACATACTTCTGGGGTGTAAATACTTCATGGGGTATAAACACGGCTGAGAGAAAGGACCTATGAATCAGGAAGATAATCAGGCTCCACAACCAACACCAACCTCATATCGAAGTTTCGCGAATCACGACATGGAGAGACAAGAAACAATCACAAGAATCCCGAAATCGCGATATGAGAAATCGCGACATAACCTGAGCCATTAAATCAAGATCAGATATGGACCATTGATCTAATACCATATCGGAGTTTCATGAATCGGGATATGGAGAGGCAAAGAAAACAATGCAACAAGGATGTCGAAATCGGGATATGCAAAATCCCGATTCAATCGCAGTCATTGAATCAAGATCAAATTTGGATCGTTGAATCACAGGACATGTGGAAAGCGATCGAAATTTCATTGACTTAGGGTCAACGAAGCATAGTGTTAAAATTCACGAAATAAGAGATCGCGAAAGTGCTTTTTGCATAGGCGCTTGGTTATGACCATAGTCATGTTGGGGAAGGAGCTAGCGTAGAAAAGATCTATATTGGAACTTCGGAAATCGTGGAATGAAGTGTCGAGACACTCAGCATAGGATTGCCGAAATGCCGAAACATGATTTAAAGGCAATGTCAATAAAGTTCATCCAACGGAGCAGATAAATTGGAATATAATCGGAAGGTTATTGGTCTCCCTCAGAGTTAACTCCCCAGTTACGAATCTGTTAGCAAAACGGACTCATGATTGCAAATCAGTTAGCATTTCAGTTGACGTTTCAGTTGCTTGGATAGTTGTCTTCCTTTTGCCGAAGGAGATGGGAAGTTGAACCACCGTGGGTGTGTATAAAAGACAATGAGACAGACATCGTGTGGTTGGTTGCTCTGTATGAGAAAATGAATGAAATAGTAAGAAAGGAAAATCATAGAACGTGCAGGGTGAGATGGAGAATATGTAAAGAATGAGATGAGACTCAAAGAAGAGTAATAGATGATGAAGAGAAGTGTAAGGAGAGAAGAATGACAAAACAAGTTAATGCAGAGGAAACCTGTTGAACAGACAAAGGAAGAGAAGAAGAGTAGAACAGTTAGTAGAAGACCAGATTTACAGAACAAAGAAAGATTGGTAAGAATTGATTTATTTGCATAGTTGACTGGTTATTTATTTATTCTTGTTCTAGGGAGGTTGGGAGGTGCTCGGGAGGACTGTTGTCCTCAGAGGTTCAAGTGGGAGCTTGAACACAGGAAGTTGTATCTTCCATCTGGTTGCAGCCAGAGAAACCAGGGTGGTAGGGTGGTGCAAGAGAGAACAAGTGTTCTCTATTATACAGGTTGGAGCCTATGTAACTGGAAGTTGGTGCTTCCATCCAGTTGGTGCTGGAACATTCAGGAAGTTGGTGCTTCCATCCAGTTGGTGCTGGAACATTCAGGGAGTTGGTGCGTCCTTCTAGTGGGTGTTAGAGAAACCAAAGAGTTGGTGCTCTCAAATGAGTTGCAGCTTGTAAAACAGAGGTAGCAGCCTCACATTGAGTTGGTGCTCAATTATAGATGATGTACAGAACTTAAAAGACTGCCTATCATTTTGAAGAAGAAGAGGTTTTCTCCCTTTATGGGTTTTCTCCCTTTATGGGTTTCATCGTGAAAATCTATCTCTGTGTATACTTTATGTGTGACTGATGCTCTTTAATTTTACTGTCCATATGCTGTATATTGTTGATGATCACTTGAAGAAAGATTAATAATGTTTTAATATACTTAAAATTGTTTAAGCATAGAAACAACTGATTCACCCCCCCCCCTCTCAGTTGTTTTAGTAATTTCAACACAAAGTGTTGGCATCTCAATATCTACCCTAGTTAAACTTTGATCATTGATGAAGTACATTTTCATTTGCTAATTGTTTTTTCAATTGAGTGTTATTGGGAAGAGATCTCTCTAGAAATAGTATTGAACATTAGATAATAGTTGACAAATTTAATCATGGAATCACATGATTTCAAATTTCTTATTCCCATTTACATATAAGTCCATTGGTCGTAAGTTGTACTCAATTGTCAGTTAACATTTTCCATGTCTTCTTTAAGAAATTCATGAGATTGTTAATTGAATGATAGGTTTTTTAATAAAAGCAAGAAATTCCCTAGAAGCCTTACACAATCCCCAAAAATAAATTATAAGTTCAAAGTCACATTGTTTATCCTTGTTTACCCCTTGATCAATTGGTTTAGATGCATCACGTTTCACTTTGTTGATGTGTTTTCCTGACACCCATTAACTAAGTGATTGGGGTGCATATTTGAACCTATGTCTTTTTCAAATGGAGACTAAAATTTTCAAAGTTGGAAAGTGCCAAACAACCTCCACCTATTGATCATAAAGACCCAACAAGTTTTTAAAGATTTTAGAATCAATTTCAAGGTTGCATTTCTTCTTCACGCAATGTCAACGAGGATGGTTTACATTTTGAAAAGAGAATAAAAAAAAACATATCGAAAGAAGGAAATTGCTTGTGTTCATCTTCTCATTTGATATGCCTATATTTCATCTTCGGCCAACATTTTATGGAATTAAAAACAGGGGTCATATGCCCAAAATATTGCCAATTTTCTCCCACATTCTGAAATACCCCGAACACTTAGTCATTTTCACTTATGCTAAGTGACCCTACACTTATCTCCATACTTAGTACATTTCCATTTCCATTTCCATACTTTCCATACTTAGTCTATTTCCATTTTCTATTTCCATTTTCCATTTTTATACTTAGTTTATTTTTTACCTTTTTTCTTGTGCAAAGAACCCAACACAAGGCCTTTTCTCCACACAACGTGATCCTCCGCACTTCCACCACCCCCATTTTTCACCCTCGATCCTAAAATTGCACACTATTGATTACTCCCCATACTTAATCGTTTTTCGATCATATATTGTGCAAAGAAATTTGCACACATCCCATTTCTCCTCACACATTGACCTCCACATTTTCATCATTTTCATATCTCATATATTTTTCTAAGTTTTATCCCTCTCCCCCCTCCTTTGGCACATTTGGACACGTGGCACTGAAGTGGAACTATCACATTGGGAAATGTAGCAATGAATTGGACCTACCTGTGGGTGACACTTGGATGATGTTGGTTGGGCATGGATTACTGGATAGTGACTTGGCATGATGATTGGGCAATGAAGTGCCAACCAAAATCTATATTATGCACAAGCTACACAAGGTTCCATGGCTCTCTCTACTTCACACACAAAGACTATGGAGGCCATTTATATATAAATATGTTATGAGTACCCTCCAACAATGCATGTGGGATAAATAAGGCGGATTTGCAAATCAATGACCAAAATTCATGTGGAGAATAGATCAACGGTTACTGAGTGCATATCTTCTAGAGGCCATAAATTTTGATCTCGATGTCCAAATTGAGTAAACGAGAGCTCCTTGGAAAGATAGAGACATGAAGAACAACTTGGAAAGAGTTTTCATGGTTGGAATGATAGTTATCATGCCTTAAAAATTCAAATACAACCATGAATATGTCTTGCCTAACAACTAATTATTTTTGGAAAATGGTTTATTAAAAGAAAATTATGAACTTCTAAAAGTGGGTCCTAGTTGGAGGCATGAATATATAATTTCACATTTAAAAAGGGGAAAATAAAATCCTAACCATGACCCTAAAGAAACTTCAAGAAGATAAAGAGAATATTATAAAAGAAGATGAGAAGCATATTCAAGGGGTCAACAGTCATGAGTTTTTGCAGTGGTGGATTCTTGTTGGAAGCAAGTTTTTCCTTTCCAAGATTCTGTGAATTAGCCTACTTAAATTTCTCCCTCATATTTCCTTTTGCTTGATTCTTTCCATCAAATTTTGTATATATGTTTGAAATAAGAATATATGCGTCTGATCAGCGCTTTCTCTAAATTCTTCGGTCATTTTTCATGATATTTCAAGTCCAGAGGAGAAAAATCCCTGCTTGTAAAAAGAAAATGCAGTTTATTTAGTTTATCTAATTTTCATTGAGATCTTGTTGAGGTTGTTCCAACCCTCTTGCTTCAGACATTGTTAATTTTTTTACGTTTGGGATATTATTATCAAGTTATCCCACAAAGAACTATTCAAGTGTCATGTTGTTTCTATGAATATGTGTGGTGATGTATCAATGGATTCTCAAGAAAATGATGCTTTACAAACTCATTTGATATTAACATAGAAGTCCTTTAAAGTTATTTGATGACATGTCCATCTTTTTTATATATTTCATCTTGCAAAGTTATAGCTGATTTTGGGTTCACATTATTTTAAAAGGAAGGCATAATATATGTTGAAAGAAGACTCCAAACCTTGTAGATACAAATATTTGCAGACATTTATTTATTTTTCTTGAATGAGATTATGTGTTTGAAAAGTATATTTGTTTATAAGAATTTGTACATCTGTATATAAAAGTTTTATTATAAGATTTGTTGGGGTTTTCTATTGCATGCATCTAAGGTCATAAGAAGAATCTTCCATATATCAAGAAAGAGGAGTACCACCTCTATAAAAAAGAGACTCTTTATTGTTCTCCACAATATTTTTTTTCAATGTTGGTCATTTTCCCTTGACAGAAAAAGAGATCAACACACTGTCACTTTGATTATTAGCTTATTTATGGTAATTTATTAACACGACATTAATTTATGAGAATTTTGAACTAATGAATTGGGTATTGTTTCTTCTATTGCAAACAAATAAAGTGGCCAAGATGAGATTATGCATAGAAAGCAGTGCCATGTTTCTTTTATTCATTTTTTCCATTTATGTCATTTTCCATTAACAGATCGTGTAGTTTCTCATTAATTAATTTTTTGTGTGATTCATTTGGTAAGTTTCAATGTCATTGAGGTAATGTATTGTCTTGTGTTTTATGAATATCAAATTACAATCATGGTCTTATCTTATTACCTTATGTTCATAAAGGAATTTCTATGTAGAGAATTGAATTGAGAAAGTGGGTACACAAGCGGGTATGAAGGAGAATGGATGCAAGATTGAAATGATAATGAACCTTCACTCAAGTGTGAAAAACAAAAAGGTATTCCCAATATGAAGCAAGTGAGGGGAGATGTAGATTACATTACGACACAAAGAAAGAGCCAATTGTTGAGCAAGGTCCATGCCCAAAGAAGGATGAAAAAAGGGTGATAAACAATACTCCCCTCCAAATAATGAACGCAAAGATGACATAGTTTCCATATGAATTCAATGCATGCTCAAGAATATAAATATTGAAGTGTGTGAGCAAGAGCAAGGAAGTGGACATCAATTTTATGAGAGTGATTTTCTTGAATCGTTTAGAAAGTCTCACGTAATTGAGCTAAATATTGTAGTTTCTCAATTTTTATTGAAGTTTATTATCAAAAATTAGTTGAAAATTCAAAGTGAGAATAAGACAAAGTTATAGCATCCCAAGAGTCATATAGGGTCATTGAAGAGTTAGGAATCATCAAGGCCAATATCCACGGACCTAACTCATAAATAGAACCATTTCCTTCAAGCAAAGGGTTCTCTTTTTGGTATTCTAAGTTATATTCGTTCTCAATCAAGAGATTGTTGTTAGCTAGTGTTTTTATCCTCTTGCAATGCTATGTTTGGCTTGGGACTCCTCTCCTTCCTTAGTTCTCTTGTTGCTTATGGGTGTGATCATTCTAACATATGGGACTCTTCTCATGTTATGATGTTTATTCTAACTTATGATATGCTTTCTAACATTTGATATGAAGCATGGAGCTTCTTGGTGAAATAGAGATTATTTTTGGTTACTTAGAATCTTTTATTATCATACACGTCTATAATGGACTATTCTCTCTTTTGTGATATGAATAATCTCGTTTCATTTTAGCTTTCTAGTTTTATGTCGGGGAAGTGTTCTGGGTAATTGGATTATTTCATTTTGGGAGAGAGTTGGGATTTTATGATGATCCCTAAATGAGAGACTTATAGAGAACTTGCTTCACCAACATGGATGTTATGCGGAAGTATGTTTTTTATCTCTCTTTCAGACTTGTACATATTTATTTTTCTGTATAAAGGCCACTAGGACTTTGTTCTTCTTTCTTCTATGTTATTTTTATGGTTACTAGGCCTCTATTGACCCTTTGTTCCTCAAAATTGACAAGCTCTTATCATCGCCACCCTTCTTCAATCCACCACAATAAGGCCAAGGTGGTAGTGGGATGCCACCTTCATGTATTATTGCTCTTTCTTCTGATGAGTAGGCCAACTTCAGCGTCTCTTTTTCCTTCACAAAAAAGGTCTTCATGGTCATGGGACTTTCCATTATGTCATTGAATCATGTGCCTTCGTGATTGACCCACGTTGTAGCTACAATTGGGCTTAGGATACTTTGTCTTCTCTTGCCTATCCTTTGTCTATCATAGCCCATATGCATTAAGGGTCTGGAACCAATGCCTCTAGTATGTTTTTCAAATTCACCAAGATTCTCTTGAGAACAGTCTAAGGAAGGTGAACTTACCAGAGTTGTCTCGGTCATGGTATCGGATGGGGCAATGGAAATGGATGTTGGCCTTGCTTCTCAATTTTCTTGGACAACTTCATGGAGATTTTCCAAGGCCTCCTCCTTCTCTACCAAATTTTGTTTCAGCAAATACATCATTTGAGTGAGCCTATCCTCTTGTGAACAATCCAATTGAATGATATTCTCACTAAGGTGTACAATTTTCATTCTATGCTTGTCTCAATATGCCATGATAGTGGTGAGGGAGTCTTGGCATTATTCAAACTTATTCTTTAGCAATGGAAATGGTTTGTAAGAGGTCTCAAGGTTATTCTCCATCTCTATGATCATTTGGTTGAACATTTGGACCTACTCCTTCAAGTGCTCATTCTCTTCTCAAAGTTGAGCATTGTTGGCCTATAGGTCTTCCAACCTCTCTCTATTTTCTTTACGCATAGTGAGGTCCACAATGTTCTCTTCAAAGTTTTGGAAGTTGTGTCATGGTTAAGGATGAAACTACTCTAATACCTTATGATCCATAAATGAGGGACTTATGCCCCACTTGCTTCACCAACATGGATCCTATGCGGAACTATGTTTATGGTCTCTCTTTCAGACTTGAAGAGAGAACTATGTCTGCAAAAAGGCCACTAGGTATGTGTTCCCCTTTCCTTGTACAGGGATATTTTTTCTTTTGATGGTTACTAGTCCTTTGTTGACCCTCTATTCTCATACTTGCATGCACACAATACAACCAACTAAGAAGCAAAGGATGGTAATAAGTGATTTTTTTGGTGAGTCAAAAACCATTATGTTAGGTCTCTACCTATGAATAGCCTGATGTCATGTATGCCAATCAGGTCTCTGAGTTGAAGTTATGGGTAGTACTCTATCTTTTGTATATTCTACCCATCACTCAAAATTCTCATCAATCAAACGAAGGAGTAGTTGTGTTTATCGTCCAATCAAATGACAAGTTCACAATAAGCACTCGTATCCATAGAAATTCTTGTCTCAATGGTTTCTTTATTGAAGACAAGGAAACATGATTATGGATAGGTTCTCACTTCTAAGAATTATGGTCTTTCCAACAAGCTCTTGTGACAATAAAAAAAAAATCGCTCCTTTCCTACAAATTTATGAGTGCCAACTTCTCTACAACACCTCATTGTTCACTATTCTTCACAAAGATATATGAGGTTGGCCTGCTAGCTACTTTTGGAAAATCTGATGTCCCTGTTGAAGTAAGTAACATGAGAAATATTTATTGTAGAATGTTATATCCATCATTGGAAAGTCCCCACAAGAGACTATACGAACTTCAGTACCATCTGAAGGTAATCCATTCAGTGCTTGGAATAGAGACACTACACCATTTTATTTTCAGCGTTTGTGGAATCATAGTTGATTGGGAACTGAAGGATGTGTTAGAAGAAAAAATTCAAACATTTAATGGAATGGTTGGATCACTAGATCATGCCATCTGTGCTTTGTTAGGTGGTGTGAAATCCATAGTTGCAACAACTCTTGTACACAAATCACTCGAAGACAAGTTTCATTGTGCTTTTGTGGACAATGGATTTTTAAGGTACAAGGAGAAAGAGAGAGTGTAATGGCTACATTTAAAAGTGATATTCATTTTCCTATGACTTGTAAATTCACTCATACAAATGTAAATTCACCCAATAAGGTGTAAACTCGCCTAGGCCAATGTAAATTTTCCCATGCAGATGTAATTATAGTCTAGCAAGTGAATAATTCACCTAGCAATGATAAAATTTTATTAGGGGGTGCGTACATTGACCTATGGGTAAGGAGAAAATGCTATCCAATAAGGAAATGGTGGTCCAAAGGAGAGGAACGACATGTGGAGAAGAAAAAATTCTTAACCAACAAGTAAAAATTAACTCAAGGAGTGAGTGGGTTTCCTTCAGGTGAGAGAAATGAACTAATAGATCTTAAAACTAATTTAGCAACTCCCACTTTATTTGCAACAACTCTAATGGGAGCCATTGATTTCCCATCTACGAAATCACCCAACGATGGAGGGTATAGAGCTATTAGGATAAGTATTGGCCATCAAAACACTATAATATAAAGGAAAAATTCCACACTATAGAGCTAGTTGAGTGTTGAGTTTTATAATTAACACAACAACTATAAAAATACTATAGAGCATCCATTAAAATACAAACAATTTCAATAAACCACAAATGTCAACTAACGCAACAACATACTCAACACACAAACCAAAACCAATTCACATGGAGATATTATTTACCCTAGAAACCCAAATGGGAAAACCAACTTCTAATGGGGGGCTCGGTTCTTCATTCTGACAATCTCAGGTTACATTGTTTTCATGGCTCTCTATGCCTCTTTATTTCTTGGCCAAAATACCCATTGAGAATGAAGGTGAAGTAAGAAATAGGGAGAGATGGAGGTGTTATAGCACAAAATGTCACGCCTATGCATTTGTGCCATGGCCTAACCCTTTCCCAATGCTTGCTAGACTTTTCCCTAAAAATCCTCTCAAAAAGAATTTAAAAAGCATGCCCTAAGAGAATATATGTGGGTTTTCCTAGTGCAACACGTAGAAATCCATGACTTTCCTCACTGAGACCCACGGATGCCCTCAAAATTGGTGAAAAATAAAATAATCTCATGTTTTCGGACGATTTTTTTGGTTTGTCTTGTTTCCCAACGACCCTTGCTCGTACACAACTGAATTCAACTCCTCAAACCTCTTTGGGAAGATATAAAATAACCATGGAGGGCTAAGGAGAGGACACAAGTCCCTTGGTGCAAAGTTATGTTGCCATCATCTAGCAATCCTCCCTTCCTATAATTCTTTGAGCAACATCCCCTTTAGTCTGGAAACTCCCTTTCCAAAGCTTCTCTCTCATTTTATGTGGCTATAGGGTGTCTCCTTATCCCTATTTGAGTCATTGAGGGAAGATTACATCGGTTGAGTTGATGCTTGAGGATTTCCAAAGGAACCCAAACAATTGGCTTCAAGACAGTGCCTAAGGATGGACAAGGTTGTAACTTACCTTTTCCACTTGCTAATAATAAAAGAGTTTTTTTCCCCAAGATTGTGTCTTCAATGTATGTTTATCTTTATGCTTACTTTGAACATGACATATAACATACAAATGCTTTTGATTTCATAACTACTTTCATCGCAACCCTAGTTTTGTATCTATCTTGCACGCTGATTCCAACAGAATATCAGGAGCTATTCGACGAATTGGAGAGGGGATCAACATCAAACAGGAAAACAAGGTGCACTTTCTTTTCTCCTCTCTATCCCTACTTTCTCCTAGTTTAGGTAGTTATTTTCTTTAGTTTTTGTGTGCTTGTCATTGAGGGGAGATTGTTGTCTCTTTCACTTAGTCTTGCTCTGTTGTGATCCCAACCCAAGATCACAGGGGGGGAATCCATTAATCAGAAGGGGAAGGGGAAGGCCAATAGCCATGACCCTTCATTTCCCCTTCCTCTGCCTTCTCTCATATTTTATTTTATTATAACTTTTAATTACCCCCTTTTCCTTCTCATTCGCATTTTTGTCTTATTCAACTTTTACATTTACATTGCTTTACATAGTTTCTAACCTTCACAAATTGTTGAGTTAATCTTGCAGGTACTGATTCTAACACCCATTTGCTGGTTAGGTTCCATTTCAAATCATTTTATTAGGGTTCATTTATGATAATAGTAGTAGACTATTCTCAATGTTATCAATGGTATCATAAAAACCCTAATTATGATAGCTAGTGTTGCAAACGAGAGGGCTCACTGCAAGGGAGGAAGTTCTAATTGAATGCTTTCGCCTGATGAACCTATGAGTTTGATAAGGTTCATTTTTCTATGTCTATAGAGCTTGAATAAAATGTTACATCCATTATAGATAAAGTCTTCACTTTCATTTATTGCATATTCACAATTGTTGTAGCCATAACTTAAGATGTTTTTCTTGGGCCCTTTGTAGTGACACACAGAACATACAACATTGTATGGCCAGTGATGAGGGGTAGCACCCTGAAACATGCATGATTTTTGCAATTTATTATTCAAAAGGGGACCTGAAGGGTACCTGCACTGGGTGGCTACAAAAGTCGTAACTTAAGATGATTTTTTAGGCCCTTTATAGTGACACATAGAACGTACAACATTTTCTAGCCATTGATGAGGGGTAGTTCCCCGAAACAGGCATGATTTCTATGATGTATTATTCAAAATGGGACCCAAAAGGGTACGTGCACTGGGTGGCTACAACAGTCGTAACTTAATATGTTTTTTTTAGGCCCTTTGTAGTGACTAATGAGGGGTAGTGCCCCAAAACAGGCATGAGTTATGTGATGTATTATTCAAAAGGGAACCCGAAAGGGTACCTGCACTAGGTGGCTACAACAGTCATAACTTAAGATTTTTTTCTTAGGCCCTTTGCAGTGACACACAAAACGTATAGCACTATCTGGCTACTAATGAGGCATAGCGCCCCGAAATAAGCGTGAGTTTTGTGATGTATTATTCAAAAGGGGACGCGAAAGGGTACCTGCACTGGGTGGCTACAACAATCGCAACTTAAGATGTTTATCTTAGGCCCTTTGTAGTGACACATAGAATGTACAACACTTTTTGGCCACTAATGAGGGATAACGCCCCGAAACAGGCATGAGTTGTGTGATGTATTATTCAAAAGGGGACCCAAAAGGATACATGCACTAGGTGGCTACAACAACCGTAACTTAATAAGTTTTTATTAGGCCCTTTGCAGTGACACACAGAATGTACAACATTGTATGGCCACTAATGAGGGGTAAGGCCCCGAAACAAGTGTGAGTTCGAAGAAGTACTTACATCCATTAAAAAAAACGTGAGTTCTAAGAAGTACTTACATCCATTAAAACCATCATTAATGATAGTTCTAAATCCATTAAAAAAACTTTAATGTATAACAAGTAACCTAGAATTCCCTTATGCCTCTCTTCTACCCATAAAAAAAAGAGCAATCCAACCAAGAATTTAGATTAGAGGTGATAAAACCATAAATAAAGGAGAAAAAATGACCATATGAGTGATTTTTGGACACCTTTTGGATAGGTTGATCAAGCCATCCCTTACTTTGGGGATAATAATAATGTTAATGGATGCTTGCAACATAATATCGTTGAGTATAGTTGCTTAAGACAATACAAATCACTATATGAATGAAAAATCAAATAGTTTTGCATCACCCCGTAGGAAACACATTGTCAAAGGAATCAACATGCATAAATAATAAAGAGATTACCAAAGTACAACAATGACTTTATAGTCAATCTCTTGATCAAGTTAAGCTTCGAATTGTTTGGCTCCCTTTTTCTATACCTTTGAAAGATATGCTCTACCTAATGCTTATTGTAGAGAAGGTTTAACATGCAAATATTTGGCATCTTGTGTT